>JAASGD010000496.1:0-21414 GCA_023334115.1 Globisporangium megalacanthum
ACATTGGCTCGACCTTGTAAGAGCTGGGCCTGCTTAGCTCTGTAGCTCGCTCGTCGTGGGTATGGACAGAAGGGAGGAGAGTTCCGGGTGAGACTGCTGCTCGAGAGTGGTCGTCGTAGGCTCGAGGGCGAAAGACGGCGAACGCGACGACAGCGATGCGTGTGGGCGAGAGAAGGCGTGGAGGTGGCGGTGGTGACAGCAGACCTTCTCTAAACCCCGTGACAGCAGTGACCAAAATGCACTTGATTCGGCTTTGAACCCGCGTCCCCAGTCCGTCCTGCGATGATTGCTATCCTTCCACCTCCCACTGGCTTACCCCCACTACTCCTTCTCGGCTGTTTTGTTGCGCTCTCTCTCTCTCTTTCTCTCTTGCATCATTGGCGCACATTGGACTCGGACCACAAGGGGCGATGCCGTGCTGACAACGGCCGGTGGTCGCCAAAACGCTCCAAAGCTCCTTGGCGACTCCTTTTGTTGTGTCACATGGGTGGTCGGCGCGGACGGAGACAGGACCAAACGAGGCGGTCCGAGTGCTGACAGGCACACCAATGGATGGCGAGGCGTCCAAAACATCATCGGACGACAACGACGGTGTTTGCGGTTGTTATAAACCGTGTAAGCTGACACAGTTTATGGCACCAAAATCAATCGGCGTCTGGAACTGAGCACCTTTCGCAAATGGTCCGTCGTCAACGGACGCTGTTGTCATTGTCGTCTCCTGTTCAGTAGCCAGTCCAATGGCAACGCCCAGGATATCCGCTGCTGGCTTTTCACAGTGCGCGGAGGATGTGGAAAGTGGTGCGATCGACACCCGCTCGCTCGCATGAGACGCAACTGAAGACGATGGATGACGCTGGCTGAGGTGCACGTTATGTGGCGACCAAGCAAGAGTGCTCTTCTTCCTACTGTAAAGGTGTACACTGCGTACTGCACACAAGAGCATACTTACATGTTCATGGTCTCCTACAGGCTCCTGGCTCGAGCTCGTACTACAAACCTGCCAAGACAGAGCACAGTCGCCTGGAAGCCCACCAGTCATGGTTTCCCCAACAACAAGGTTTCAAAAGGTGCCTTCAAGCAACAAGAGAGTAGAGTACCTCTTCGCGGCTTGGGAGTTTGCTTGTTCCTTCAGCGCGCTGCCTGCTGCAAACACGTTGGTGGGTCGAAGCAGCAGGAGCACAGTCGCTGGTTCAATCGAGAGAGATACTGTAGTACAGTGTACAGGAACGAACGACTTGCCATCGACACCCACTCGCTCGACGCGAGAACTTGCTCGCGCCGTGCTGCTACTTTTTCGAGTCCTTTTTTTCTTTCCAGCGACTTTGACTGGAAGTTTGTATAACCGTTTTCAACAGTTTTTAACCACCAAAAGCCCACTGACCACGCCGCACAGACACACGACCTCTCCGCATTCTCGCTTTCGCGAATCCCGAACCCGATTGATCGATCGCCAGCGGTACGCGACGCCAGCAGCAGCAAAAAGTAGCTGCTGCTCGCTAACTCTCTCTCTGCCCTCCGTTCCGAGAAAGAGACCCGCAGCTGAGCTCCAGTCGAGACAACTGGCGCCAGACAACAGCAGTCACTTCGCCCCTCAGTCCCTCACACACTCGGAGTTTCCGACTGCGACATCTCTCGCACACAAACCAACCACCCACAGGTCGGCAATGCGCGGCTTCGTGGTGCCAGCCGCGGTCGCGCCTGCGTGGAACCGCATGAAGGAGCTCCACGCGCTCTACGCTGTGCAGCTGCCGAGCCGCAGCGCCGTCCAGCAGCGCTTCTCGTCGCCGCTCGGGTGGCGCAAGACGCGCACGTCCGCCGCCGCTGCTGCGCCAGACTCGACCAAGCGCCGGCTGAGCGCACGACGGCGCTCGTCCGTCGGCGCGCGCCCGTCGCTCGGCAGTAGCCGGCGGCTCACGATCACGCCAGCTGCGACACGCGCAGCGCTCGAAGCGAGCGCGTCTCTCGACGAGTTCCACGTCCTCAGCGTCCTCGGACGCGGGACGTTTGGGGTCGTGAAGCTCGCGCGTCACATTGCGACGGGCGCGGCCGTGGCGCTGAAAGTACTCGATAAGCGCACTGTGCGGGAGCTGCGCCAAGAGAAGAACGTACTGCGGGAACAGACAGTCCACTTGTTATTGGACCACGCGTGCGTGACGACGCTCTTTGCGACGTTCCAAGACGCCCACGCGCTTTACTTTGTGGTCGAGTACTGTCCTGGCGGCGAGGTCTTTAGCCTCGTGTACGACCACCCCGGGAGTCTCAGTGACGACGACGACAGTGACGACAATAATGGCGACAATAATGGCGACAATAATGGTGACAATAATGGTCACAGGCGAAGCCGCAGTAGTAGCCACCGTCGTCGGCACCTCGACGCTGCAGCCGTGGGCGAGACGACGAACCAAGCGACCCACGACGACGACGAGCACACGACGAGCACGACCGACTCGGAGTGCGACGACGACGACGAGAAGGCCCACGCCGAGCAGCTCCGAAGTGCGGCCCGTGCTGCGAAACTCGAGCTCTACTTGGCGAACGCGCGTGCGAAACACGTGCTCCGGAGCCCGACGTTCAACGGCCTCCGCGAGCCGCACGCTGCGTTCTACCTCGCGTGTCTCGTCGTGGCGCTCGAGTACCTCCACGAGATGAACATTCTCTACCGCGACGTGAAGCTCGAGAACATGGTGCTCGACGGCGACGGGTACCCGAAGCTCATTGACTTTGGGCTCGCGAAGCCGGACGCGGCGAGTCCGGCGCGGGCCCGTACCATGGTCGGCAGTATGGAGTACATGGCGCCCGAAGTCCTGGAGCGACGGCCGTATGACCACCGGGCGGACCTCTGGTCGTTTGGCGTGCTCATGTACGAGCTCTTGCTCGGCGAGACGCCGTTTTACCACGCGAACGCACGCGAACAGAGCCGCCGCATCCTGAGTGCGCCACTCGCGTTCCCGCCGACGTTCGAGACAACGAGTCCCGACGCGTGTGCGCTCCTCAGGACGCTGCTGGCGAAGAACCCAAGTGACCGTCCGCTCTCGTTCGCTCACGTGCGCACGAGTGCGTTCTTCCAGACGTACTTTGCGACGCCGCACGCGTGGACAAAGCTCGTTGCACGTCAAGTCCCTGCGCCGTTTGTGCCCCGCCTGGACGGACCGTTCGACACGAGTTTGTTTGTGAAGGCCGCGTCGTACGAAGACGAAGGCGACGACCTGTACGGGTACTGACAAGGGGCAAGTGACGCGTGAATGTGTGCTCCTTGGACGTCGAGAGAGACCAGAGGGAGCAGAGACCAGCGTCGTGAGTGTGTGATAGTGTACCAACAGTATGTCCTGTTGCTCAGTATGAGCCGACAGAGGGAACAACAAGCACAGAAGTCGATATTGGATAAATTATTGTCGTAGTCGTAGCTAAGGCGTACTTAGTAGAGCATGGCCTAAAACGCACTGAAGATGTGCGAGCCGTCTTCAAAGTATGGCTCAAGGTCATCGTCCAGCTCGTCCTGCGCCGCACCATCGAGCGCGTCAAAGAACGACGTGTCGAATGGTCCCGTGAGCTTGGGCACGAACGGCGCTGGCCGCTCTCTCCGCTTGAGGGCGTCCCACGACGCAGTGCCGAGTGGGAAGTATCGTGTGAAGAACGCGTGGCACTTGAGCTCGCGCATACTCCCGACTCGGTCGTCCGGACACTTCACGAGGAGCTTCCGGATAAGGTCGCTCGCATCCGGATGGTCGCGCACGAACTCACTAGGAAACTCGACTGGCTCAGTCGTGATTTTCCGGCCCTGTTCGCGCGGGTTTTCGTGGAAAAACGGCGTTTTTCCCAGTAAGAGCTCGTACATGATGATCCCAAACGACCAGACGTCGACGCGCTGGTCGTGCGGCTCGTGCAGCAAGATCTCGGGCGCCATGTAGTCCATACTACCGCACAGTGTGAGGTTCCGTGCGGTCGCACTCGTCGCATCAGGCTTGGCAAAGCCAAAGTCGAGCACTTTCGGGTACCCACCCCGGTCAAGGACGAGGTTCTCGAGCTTCAAGTCGCGGTAGAGCAGCTGCTGCGCGTGGAGGTACTCGAGTGCGCTCTGGATGCACGCCAAGTAGAACACCGCGTGGTCTTCGTGGAGTCCACCGTGCCGACTGCGCAAGAGCCCGCGGCTCTTGGCGTCCAGCCGCGTCACGGGGGTGGATACTGGGGCGGGGGAGCTCTGGCTGCGGCCTCGACGACTGGGCGACACGGGCAGCTGGCGGGTCGGGGCTCTGGCACTCGGCTCAGTCGGGCTCTCGTTTATAACACGCTTGAGTGGGATATGTGGGGTCAGCGCCGACGCGTCCGTGTCGTTGCCGTCGAGCTGGTGGCTGTCGTTATCGTCGTTGTTATCAAAGTCTGAGTACACGAGGCTCCAGAGCTCGCCGCCTGGGAGGTACTCGATCACGAGGTAGAGGCAGTCGGCATCCTGGAACGTCCCGTACAAGCGCGCGACAAATGCGTGCTGGAGGCGCAAGTGGACTGCGCGTTCGCGTAAAATGTGCTTTTCTTGCCGAAGGGAGACCACGTGCTCTTTTGAGAGCACTTTGAGGGCGACGCTCGCGCCGGACGCGACGTGGCGCGCGAGCTTCACGACACCGTACGTCCCGACGCCGAGCACGCCGAGCACGTCAAAGTCCCGCATGGCGAGCGCGCGCACTTCGTCTTCGTCGGGAGTCCATGGAGTGGCGCACGTGGTGCTGCTGTTGCTGCGGCTGCGGTGATTGCTGGGCTCGTGCTGCTGGGATCCAGACCGCGATCGCGATCCAGTGGTCGCGGGTGGTCGTGGTGGGGAGTGGGGGACGACTGCCGCGGGCTTTCGAGGGGCGTCGTCCTTTTCGGGACTCGGAGGCTGCTCGCAGCGGCCGTGCGTGCGGCTGAGCATCGTCATGGGCGGGTTTCTGGCTGCGTGGTGCTGGTGGTGTGGTGCGGTGCTTTAGCTTGTGGAGGCGCTTGCGGCACTGAAGAGATCTGCACGCGGAGGGAGACGAGGAGGAGGAGGGGAGGTGGAGGAGGGGGGTATTTTTAGCCGCGCGTGCAAAACGCGACTGTGCATGCGAGGATGTCGAGAGGGTTAGTCGACCAGCAGAGACCACCCACCCCCACTTCCAGCCTGTGTGGCGATGGTTCAATCAGTTGGTTGATGGTGCAGGGACGCCCAAAGGCGTCAGCAATGAGGAGGAGGAGAGTGGTGGTGGTGGTCACTACAGAAACATGTCCTGGTTTTCCAAGCGCGTGGACTGAAGATTTTTTCATCTTCGGAGCGAGCGAGTCAGTCCGCCCCCAACCTACACGCACAATCTGTCATTGTGTACTGAACCTGAACCAGTAGTTTCTCTCTCTGCTACGTTGCCAGCCTTGCTGACTCCAGCAATTGCGCAGCGAAGGACGGACGGATGGACAGGTACACCACCACCATGTGGGTGCATCCAGACAGTATCAAGCGCTTGTAATGCGGCACCGAACGCTCCAAAATCGAAGCACGCCAGAGTGCACCCACGCGCGCTCCTTGTGGGAGCAGCACTCGCTCAGTTGGCATTTTGTGAGTCGTGGTCCCCGAATAGACGACGGTGCTGCCATGGGATTTGATCCGCATGGATCGTCTCGCGCGTGTGGTGGCGTCAGGTCAGCGCCGACCAGGAAGGGTGACTGGCAGTGATGTCAAGCGGTTCGTTCTTCAGTTCTTTTGCTAGAAAGGAGGGCGGTCTTTTGCTCGTGAGGTTGCACAAGCACAAGGTCGGAAGGAGAGACCACAACCAAGCGGACAGGGTGGGTCTCTTGTGAGCGCGTTGGCGTTTGTGACTAGTCCACAATGTGGATGTCACGTGAGACTTCCTGTGATGCGGGCATGTTCTGGAGTTGATGCGTACTGTATATTCCGATATAGTGAGGACCACCCCTCCAGCCACTTTTCTGATATAAAACTTCTCTGTCTAATAAAAACCAATTTTGGCTCTCTAATTATCATGAATAGTCAATTTAGCGTAAGAGGTTCGTTGTATCAATTGCACTGTCTTGGTAAAAATCAATTCGAACAGTATGTATTTGTAGGAGCTTTTTACTCGTGATTTACTTTAAATCAATTATGAAGCCAGGTGGTCCTCACTATTTCGGAATATACAGTAATTGGTCCACTTCTACAGCTATCGTCCGAACAATCGTCCCAACACCTTCACTATCGGATAAATGTTCGGACGATAAGCATTGAATTTCCACTCAGGGTTTCCGAACCAACTTAGGCCAGCAATTACGACAACACTACACATCTTCCGAACACTCAAAGGTGCGGGTTTTTGAAGGCTCGCATTAAGGCAACGGAAGTCTGATATTTAACGACCTCGCGACGGTTTTTAGCGCAACAGAAGGGTTCTAAATCAACAGAACAACGACATGACGACAACTTTAAAACGACAGAAAGAAACGAAAAATATTAAGGTGACAGAGGAATATATCAAAACATTGAATTACAGTGCACTTTCAATTTATAATCGTCATCTATCTGAAAGCTAACAAACCACACCCAATATTACAGAATCTATCAGCAATAAAACGCTCTGGTTGGAGGGAAATCTGTAAACTACTCAATGCTTTCGGAACAAACGGAACACTCCGAACGCACTTATCTTTTTTTCGGTTCAACTGGAACGTCCAGGACGAGGTCTTAGGTTCGCCAACACACAGTCATGTTTGTTCTGTTGGTGAAATGAAGAAGCGCAAGTCCCAGTCCTCCACAGCCAACTGCACATGTGCGTGCCATGCCGACACAGCGATAACAGATCAAGACAACCGCACTCTGGTGCCTCAGCTGCTTCGATCTCGGGTTCGGCAGCTGGAGGCGATGGAGTCAACGCTGGAGTCGATGGCGCGAGCGATTGAGACGCTGCAAGATGAAAGCAACGAGCTGCTGCACCAAGTTCAGCTGGAGCGTGAAGCGGCGTGTGAGCACGCAGCAGATGCAGACACTCCAAGGATTGTAGCAGGATCGTACATCCCGTCATTTTCCGTTCTTCTTAGCATGCTGTGCGAAGCCCTTGTGCTACGGCGCTAGACACTGTTGTCACCTTAATCATCTACACGTAGTGCATCTCGCGGCAAGCTTTCGACAAGCGTCTTGTGAACTGCGTGGTAGAGTTGGATCGTATGAGCCGGATGCATAATCACTGACGCGCACACCAGTAGCCACAAGATGCGAAGCAGCATCACACGAACCTCGTCGCCCTTCAAAGTCTCCATGTCCGTGAAGGAGATCTGGTAACCGCCTCGCTTGTTCAGCAGCGAATACACAGCAGCGATCACCATCACTCCACAGCACGTTCCGTCCGGCTGAATGGGCTTCGTCATCCAGTGCATCTCGACGCGAGGAAAGAGAGAGACTTCTCCACACTCTCGATGCCACTTCTTCAGATAAGGAAGAAGCCTGTCGCGCCAACGATCCTCGGGCACGGATGCGTGGCGTGCATGTGCGAGTGGCTCGTACAGACGAACGGTGATGACGGAAGGGTATCTCAGCTCAGCAACGAGTAGACCCCAATGATCCCCGGAGAGGTGGACAGGGTGAACGACGTAGTTAATGGTCGCGATGTCGGCGACTGGGTCCCCAGAGCGACTGGCTAGTGCGTAGCCGATCTGCGAGACATGTGGAGTAGGCTGCCGATCCGCGGAGAAGAAATGAGAGCTCAGACACACGCTCTTCGACTGCTGGGCACAGATGAACTTGCAGCAGAACAGGATCACGGAGTCGTTTAGCATGCTGGAGCCAGCGACGTAGCCGACAGCTTCTCGGAACTGGATGCAGACGTCTTGGGCCAACAGCTTCAACTCCGTCGTCAAACTGCATGTCGAGTATGCGTGTAGTATCTCAGTCGGCATCCTCGTGTTCGTCTGCGCCAGCTGGGTCGGCTCGAGAAACGCGCAGGATGTCTCGGTCGAGAACAGTTCGACCTCGTTTGTCAGTGGAGACAGCGAGGTCCAGTCTCCCCGAAGCCACTGGCAGTCGGCTTCCCAGACCCGGCACTTCTTTTGTGCGACGTAGAAGTTGGTCAAGCAGTGTACCTAGGGCCTGAACACGTAGCGAAGGATGTCAAGCCACACACAGCGGCCATGCAAGCACGTCAGCACGCGTCAGAGTCGCCATTCCTAATAGCAACATAAGATTCCAGTTCAGCAACAGAAATTTCACAGTACCTGGAGAACCACACGAAGTCGGCCGAGATACTCAACAGCAGCTCTTGGGAAGCTGTCGTGGCGTTCGGCTGCTTGTCTGACGTCGCCAGATCGCTCTGCGAGACTCGTTTGTCTTTCCTAGCGTTCAGGCGGAGCGTTCGCTCATACGCCTTCATCTCCGATTCTATCGCGCTTTCCATCTTCGCGACTAGCTTCCTTGGCACCACAAAGTTGTAATCGTAGTCGGAGAGAGTGATGTCGTCGCGCTTGGTCTTCACAGACCGACCGACGAGAAAGTCGTCCGTCATTGTGAGCGAGTAGCCGTCCAGCACCGCTTTCACGACCTTCAGCCCACGCGTGCTGTTCGCCCACTCCACGGTGTCCCTCACGCTGATACTCACGTCGTCAGGTATTCTCAAGACTGCTCTACGTGCCATCTCCGTGAGCTGCATTTGCCGGAGGCGCCTTCTCGCTGTGTTGGTTGGCTTGGCTGAGGGCAGCTTCAGTAGATCGGCATTGCGGTGCGCTTTGTTCTCGGCCTTCATCTTCTCCACACCCATCGGCTTCTCGATCTTGATCACTGCCGTCTTGGTGACGGATGGTTTGACTTCCACTTCCTGCTTGACGACGTTGGCTTCCTTGGCATCGATCACGTCATTTGTGTCCGTGGACATGTCAACAGGATCCGGTGCGACGGCTGGAACGGGCGCCGCGACACTAAAGCCACTTGTGTCATCACTGCCGATCTTGAAATCACTACCGTTGGCAGTGCCAGGGTCAGCATCGGTGATCGCTTGAGAGCGCTCCGACATCTCTAGGTCCGGCAGCGACAACTGCGACAGGGGCATGTAGGTGAGGTACCGAGCGTATCCGACGCTTGGATCCGACACGTTGAATTGAACGTCCTCGTCGAGAAGGGTGTCTACGTCGACCTCGGACGCTGCGTCACTCTCTTGCTCGTCAGACGAGGATGCAGACAGCTCAGCGGGTTCGGCGTCACCAACGGCGCGAAGGTTGTCGGTCACGATCGCCTCCCACTTCTTCAACTCCGACCAGAACTTGACGGTTGACATGCCGGCGAGCGTCTCCATGAGTGGCTCGAGCATCGCTTTCGCGTACCGGTACTCCTCCGAGTGCGAGAGCACCACCATGTTCGCTTTCTCACGCCGGTTGAGACGAACAAAGTACACTTGCTTCTTGTGCCGCTCGTCCTGGCCGCGACTTGGTTGTGATGCTTTGCTTGAACCCTCTGTTGCCCTGCCTGGAGCTTCTGTCGCCCTGCCGTGCGGTTCTGTCGCTTTGCTCATGGCTTCCGTAGCTAATCTCGACTCGTCTGTTGCGTTGGTGGAGTCAAGGTACGGCTTCTTGCTCAGCTTCACAGCCTCAACAGCTCTGTGGAGTGCCGCGATCGTCTCTTCCGTTGCGAGCAACACCTTACTAGCCGCCTCCAGGCACCACCGCTCTCTCAGCGCACCATCAGGAAGCTCCTCCAGCCCAAGAGCGTCCCGCGCGATCAGCATGAGATGTTCGCACGGCCAGGCGATCGACGGGACGAACGGGCAAGTGCACGACCACTCCTACACATCACAGACGACAACACTTGATTTAGTCGACACGCTCCACTGCCACAGCCTCAACTTATTCTGCTGGTCCTGTGTTGCGCCGTGGTGAAGGTGCAGCAAGTCAAACTGTCTGCACAACTTCTCGAGGGTGTAGTCGCTTAGACGTCTGGATAGATGACGCAAGAACAGAGGGATCGGCGTAAGCAGCCTCGACCTTGAGCTGTGTCGGCGAAGAACATGAGCGAGTTGCCGGAACACGGACACTTGGTACTGCATGACCCCGGCCACAGTGTTCTCGATCGTTGAATTTCGCTGCAGCACCATCTTGAGCTGGTGCCAGTTCGACTCGATGCGGTTGGTTGTCGAGTTACCAGCCGTGAAGTACTTGGATCGCGCGTGGCTCGCCCACATGTCCGCGCATCCAAGCCAATTGCGATCAAAGTAGCTCAGGACATCGGCACATTCGGCAGAACAGAATGACGCAAAGGAACTGTAGATTTCATTGAAACGCGTCGCTTGAGGCCTGTGTGTGAAGACGACACAATGCATGTGAGATTTCCAAGTGACGAGTCAGCAACCAAATGTGCAAGGGCCACGTACACGTAGATCATGTCCATGATGAAGTCGATGATCGCCTCACGCTGAGCCACCTTCAGGTTGAAGCTTCGTTTTCGCACGACCTTCTTCCAGTACGATATAGCGTGGAACTGGCAGAGCAGTATCTTTGCCCCTGGGATCACCGTCTCGAGTGCCTTCCACTCGATCAAGTCTTTGTCAATCACCACGGTCCGGATCTGCGGCCACTTCGAGTTGGTTTGCTTCAAGAACTCCAGAATGGGCGTCATCGTGACCGCCTTCTGGTTCGCAGCGATGAAGTCCACCGCGGAAATCCCGCGACCAGTTGGACTCGTCACCAGAAGGCTTCCTGGAATCACATCACAAGCACAATGAGTACATGTCCCCAATCAAACACACTGCAACTAAAGCGATTGCGCACCAAGATGGTAGCCCAAGTTGTTGGCAGAATGAGTCCAGTCCATTGCGAGAGTGTCGCCCCACATCTCGAAGCAGCGCTTCTGAGCAGCGCTTTACACGACCAACGCATTCGTGACCCCGAGCTGGTCTTGAGCGAGTAGTGCCGTGTTGCCTTCCGAATGCACAAAGATGTCGAGCAGATTCTTCAAGCGGCGCTCCGGGTTCTCGATGCCCTTCAGATATCGAATCAGGTTGCGCATCTGCTGAGGAGAGATGTTCCGCTCTGGTAGAAAAGTTGACACAGAAAACGTGAGCATCAAATGACAAATTACAAAAATCAACGTCTGCTGTTACTTCGTACCAAGTTCATCGGACAGGAAAGTCGTAACCACCCGCGAAGGCACCTTCGTATCCACCATCGTCGACACCTTCTCGAGCACAGGTTCGTCTTTCGCAAGTGTCTTCGCGCCGAAGTACGACTCTCCAATCTCCTTCGTCGTCTTGTGGTTGTGCGTATGGGTCTGGGGGCAACACCAACATGTTATTGTCATTCATACATGCATGCACATCGCTCGGAGTGATCATACCTGGCGGACAATCTTGATTCGCCATCTTGCTGTCTCGATCTCGTCCGCAGTGCCCGCCATGACCGCTGAGAAGCGTGCGACGCAGCCACGATAGCGCGACGTCTTCTTCCTCTCGCCGCTACCACGGGACTTCTGGAAGCAGCTGTGCGTGCAGAAGTAGTCTTTCCACGCGTGGTGGAAGCGACCTGGAATCTGAGCCGACTTCTTCTTCCTGAAGACACATCAACAGAGCAATCACAGAACAGAAAACAAGCACACATATCCACAGAGGATGCGCACAAGAGCAACAGTGTAACAGTCATAGCAACATAACAAAGACACATAAGCAGCAGTAGATATCAGCACCAGCGCTTGCCTTTGGTCTGTCGTGTTTGCTGTCGCCAACGCACCTGTTTGCACTCTCCGCGAGCTGAGAGCTCCGTACGCGAAACCGCACGTGATGCTCGTCTTCGTACGCGAGCACGGCCGACGAAACGTCCTCCCAGCTCTCGCACTCGATCTCAGGAAACGGCGGTATAATGTTCTCGACGCGACGTGTCGCCCGAACGACCGCGATGCAGTCTTTCCACGTAGATGTGTGGCGATGGCGCGGGATGCGACCGACCGATGGCTTCTCGTCCTCACTGGATTCGCTGTCGGGGGGGCCACTTGCCGTACACGTACTTGGCTGTGTGACACGCACACGCGACGTCACAACACACAACGAACACACATCATCAGTCATAAGCATCTGGACACGTCAGACAAGATACCTGCAGTGTCGCGTACCCCTTCGTTGCTTTTGAACCACTGCCGCTGAGCTTTGTCCATCGGTCACGGCCTTGGCTGCGACACACACACACACAATGAACGCAGCACACGCTGTCAAACTCGACCTTCTGCACTCGCCAAATGAAACACCGACACTATAGCTCCGCACATCGTTCTCTCGTTTCGCTGCTGGACAAGCACACGCGACGCGCACACGCCATCAACATCGCGCTCCACCTTTCTGAACATCATAGTCATTCGAAACCCGTACCGGTGCTCTCGCGTCGTGTCGCTGGATCGTGTGGCGAGCGCCCTCCCGAGTCCGGTGCCGTCATTCGCTTTGCAGGTCACTTCACTAAGTGTCCTGCAATGTCATCGGCATGCGTGTCAACCACAAACGAATCCACAAGCTCGTTCAACCGACACAAACGCGTGCACAGCTCACTGTATTCGCTCCACGCTTGCGCCTGGTCGTAGGTGTCTTCTCGAAGTCGTCATCATCGCTGTCATGGTCGTCATCGATGCCGCTGTCATCTGGAACAAAGTCTTCGTCCGATGCCATCATGTTGCTCTCAAAGTCGTCATCCGAAACCATCTTGTGAGTGATTGCCCGCGAATTCTCAAATGGCGCGGAAAAATGAAAGGCGGAGACGCGCCGAGCTTGCCGTTTGGGAGGATCCGAAGTGCGCACTTTGAAACGTTCATCCGACGTTTATTTAGCACGATATCGCGGTATTCTCGCGAACATTCCTCTGTTGCTATTCGCCAGTTATAGCGATAGTAGAGGCCCGTCGCGATGTCGTTGTCTCCGTTGTTTTAACGAGTGCGGTTTTTGAACAGCTCCACGACCGCAAATCACCCAGCACCCAACAAAAAGACCAGGCCGCACTTTCGAGATTGCAAACTCGAGCACGCACGCGATGGCTCGACCGCTTCGCTCTCTCTCCGTCGCGCGCAAGCAGCACAACAGCAGCGTGGCGATGAGGGGAGGAGGCGACTAACTACAAATGGTGCGCGGTGGAAGGAGTGGGTCGAGAGTTGAGTGGAGTGAGCGTGAGGCTGACTGGCATTTTGTATGGCGAATTGTTTGCATTCCTAGCACGCGAGCACTTCTCACTCGAGCACGCCCGCGATGGTGCTTCCCCCTAAATTCGGCTTGTACTTAAGAGTGCGTAACGTACTTAACTATCGTCCGAACAGATTTGATCGGACGATGACCACATAAACTACTGTACTTACACAGACAATGAAAAAAAACACTGTACCACTGTG
The DNA here is from genome assembly GCA_023334115.1 of Globisporangium megalacanthum. Taxonomy (NCBI): domain Eukaryota; phylum Oomycota; class Peronosporomycetes; order Pythiales; family Pythiaceae; genus Globisporangium; species Globisporangium megalacanthum. The sequence goes on from JAASGD010000496.1 coordinate 13,328, forward strand.
CAAGAATGCCTGCGTGAATAAAACAAGGTGATGTGTCCAAATATCGTAATTTATCGAATGCGTACGGTGCATCTCTTCAGTGACATACCGGTATAATAGTCACTAAAGTGAGACGTTCGTATCAACCAGTCTCTCGTATGCAAAACGTTTGTAACCGAAGTGTTATACCCTGCTGATAGTGCCGAAACGGTCGAGTTGAAGCTATTTTTACTCAAAAGTCGACTTTTGCATACAATATCACTGAACAAACTCAAATGTTCCGTCATTGAATGTATAAACTCGGCAGGTGCTGTTCGACACCACATCACTGGAATGTCTCCAGCACTCTATGTGAGCGTGCACTTCGAGTCGAAATGCTGTCATGCAGTTTCACATGCTAATTAAAAGGAACCGACTTCTCAGGAAACTGCTCGTTTTCTCGTCGCGTCGGTCGCCTCTCATTTCTCAAGATTCCCAGCAGCACGAAGCACCCGTCGGCCCAGCCCAGCTTCTCTCCTCGTTCTCCTCCTCCCTCCCCTCCTTTACACAACACCCACCATGTCGACGGACTTCTCCAAGGTCGAGAACAACCCCGTGCCGCTCATCCAGGACAAGCACGACAAGAACGTGGCGTTCGTGATCTACCGCAACAAGAACCGCAACGTCGTCGTGTACTCTGGCAAAGTCGGCGCTGATGGCACGCTCAGTGGCGCCGAGCCGCTCGATGTGTACTGGGTCATGTTTGAGAACGACGGCCACCCGCGCGAGGAGCTCAACATGATTGAACGCAACTCGGCGTATGGCGCGACCATCAAGCCAGTGCCAGGGCAGCCAGGCGTGTACGAGGTACAGTACGCGACGCTGAGTGGTGTGTTCACACGATTGAAGAAGCGTGACTCACATCCGTATGTATGGGTTCGTGTGCGTCACTCTCATGGATGATTACAGGTGGTGCTGACGTCGCTCAAGGACCGCACGATCATCCTCACGGTCGAAGACGGCCGCGTGGTCGGCCGCGGCACGATCAACGGCGTGGAGAACTGCGTGCTCGAGCGCGTGTTTGTGTCGTCGACGACGTCGTGGGGACTGCCGAAGGTATGTGCGCGTGTGTGAAAGGGTGTGTGGATTTGACTCGGTACTGACTTGTTGCGGTCACGGTACTGTTACTGGTGCAGGTGCAACACATTGAGATCCACGGTCGGGACCCGAGCGGAAACCCAATTATGGAGAAGAAGCTGCCGTAAACAGCAGCTAATGCGGTTCCAACACTCGGCTAGCTCACGTGGCGACTCGCTACTGGCGCCTCCCAAGCAGACGATGACGCGCAGCTTGCGTGCGCAGAAGAAGTGGCGCTCGCGCACATCTGCTCATAAGTAACTAAATACGTATACATCGCCGATGTGCACGTCTTGTGTTGTGCGTTCTCCTTTACTCTCCCTTCGCACTCGTTTGCTCGTTCGCGAAAAGCAAGCGACAAGTGCGTGTCGTGCGATCGCCATGGAAAGAAAGATCGCACAACTTCAACCTCATTACGCGTCGTCGTCACCACGATCACCATACGGTGACGTGCTTGTTGATCTGTATAAGAGGAGCTGTCAGTTGCAAATGGGTTGGAACCACCAGCGCCAGTGCTAAACTTAGCAGATATGAGACCAAGTTGCTCAAGACGCGAGCGGAGAAAACGAGCTGGAGAGCATACTTTGTGGAAGAGAGACGTTGAGAGCGTGAAGAACGGGCGGGACTTCGGAGCTTTTCAGCCTGACGGCACTGGCGCTGGCGCGCAATGGGCGACAATGTCGAGGACTCGGCCGTGAACGACTTCCTGCTGATCCTCGAGGAGCACCGGAAGAACTGCGAGCGGCAGGGCAAGTACGTCGAGGCCGAGATCGCAAAGAACCGGCTCGAGGAGCTCAAAGTGCACGAGGAGAACCGGCGCAAGGAGGCGATGCGGTCGCGCCAGATCGCGGAGCGTCTCGGCGTCGAAGAAGCGCACATGCTCGAGTTCCAGCAGTTCAACCAGGTCTGGGACCGCAAGATGGACGAGTACGAGCGCAACGTTGAGGAGCTCGTCGTTGCTATGCGGGTCGGTCATACGAGCAGCGATGACTGAAGAGAGGACGGAGAGGTGGTCTGTCGACTACTGTAGGCTCATGCCGAGCTCTCTCTTCCTCGCTTTTGTCACGTAGGAGAAGCACAAGGCCGAGCTGCTCGAATTCCAGCAGCGCCAGCTCGAGAAGCAGCAAAAACCCAAGTACTCGAAGGACCTGCTCAACCTGCGGCGGATTGAGGAGCACCTTGCGCGTCAGAAAGAGTGCGTGTGTCCATCACATTGTCGTTGAGTGGCGACTTGGAGCGCTCGCTGACTACTTACTCTCTTGGTCGTTCACTTGGCTACTGTATGTGTGTGTGAATCATGACGACAGCTACGCGGAGGCTCACAAGATCAAGCTGAAGTCGGACGCGCTGGTGCGTTCGCTCGCCACTCAGTCTATTGCTGTTTGCAACCCACGTGTTGGTGTCGTGACGGAGGACTCTCGAATGACGGTATACTGTATACACTGTATACTACACAGGAGGCGTGGGAGCTCGAGAAGTGGCGGAACCTCAAGCAGCAAGAGCTCTTCCAGCGCGAGATGACGTTCAAGCAGCGACAGAAGCAGGACCTCGACGCGCTCCTGAAGCGCATCCAGTCAGGTCGCGAGGAGCAGAAGAAGCAGCGGCAGGTGGACCTCGAACGGTCCGTTCTTGGTCCTAATCTACTCACTCGCTCGCTCGAATGTTCCACTAAAACCGCATTCACGCGCGTGGGTTGCTTGCTGCCTCGTCAGCTTGCTGCAGAGGTACCAGAACGTCAAAGCGGAGCTTCAGCAGCAGCAGAACCTCGAGCGCATTCGGCACGAGAAGTTTGCGCAGCGACCCAGTGGGAGCTCCGCGATCGTCAAGGGCCGCGCATGAGCCCATACAAGTACCAGACGAATCCGAATCCGAATCCGAATACGCAAACACAATTCGTACACGCTTGCAGCTGATACCGGTACTTCGTTCATTAATTGCCTGGGAGGAGGACGTCCACGCACGCGTTGGTGGGCTTTTGGGAGCGATTGGCTGACGGACGGACGGACGCATGGGGACGGGGGCTTCAGTCTCGACGCAGCGACTTGAACGCCTTGCGGTTCTGGAGCACCATGTATGCCATCGGGAGCACGACGCCCGCGAGCAGGATGAGGAGGCCACCCACGTACGCGCCTGACAGGTACGAGATCTCAGCCATCGCACTCGCTCGCTCGCAGCTGGTTGAGTCTGGATCTGCGCTTGAAAGAGTGGGTTCATTCCGGGTAGTGCTAAAATGCAGGGACAATGGTTGACTCCCTGGTTTTTCGCTCTATCGCCCACAATTCTGTGGCCGTCCGGTTCCGCGTCAATCCATCCATCAACATGCTGCGCACTGCGAGCCGCGTGATCGGCGTGCGGCGGTTCTCGAGCGCCGCTGCGGCCCCAAGCAGCGGCCCGCCGTTCAAGCGCTACTTCCTCTACACCACGGCCATCATGTTTGGTGTGCCGGGCGTCATCGGCGCCACGTTCGTGTACAACCTGCGGTCCGACGACGCGTTCTACAGCCACTTTAACACGCGGTACCCAGAACTCATTGCTGCGATCAACGAGCGCTTCCCGCTCGACCCGCAGAGCGTCGTGGACTTTGCAAGCCGCACGGACATTGGGCCCATCACACCCCCTAGCGAGCTCCAAGACGAGAGTGAGTGCTCACGCTTGCAAGCGAAGCCATTAGATAGATAGATAGATACCATACGAGCTCACCCTTGCGCTTGTGATGTGCAGCCGTGACCGTCGTCGTGGACCTGGCGTCCGGCGTGCGCGTGCGCTTCCAGGTCCAGGGCGACGCGAGCGAAGAGGAGATCGAGAAGGCGGCTCGGACCCACGCAGGCGCCGCGGCCGACGACCGCGTCGTGGCGATTACGATCGACGAAGACGCCGTGGGGAATGAGAGCAGCGATAGCGCTGTCGTCGAGTTCATTGGGCCAAAGCAGCTGACCTCTCCCTCTCCGTCTTCTGCACCGGGTCCACTGACGACGACGTCGACTGGCGTGGGCTGGAAGCGGACGCCGACGCCAGCCGAGAAGCCCGAGAGCCAAGTGCGCGCTGAGATTGAGGCGCTTCGCGTGCAGCAAGCCGAGCTGGAGGCGGCTAAGTTTGCCGGTCGCGATGTCGACGAAGCGGACGACGAGATCCGAGCGCTCGAAGCGCGCAAGAACGAGCTCAAGGCGCTGCTGCCACGCAAGCGCTTTCTCTACATTTTCTAAGCTTCTCGAGGCTCTCAGTTGGGCGGTTGTGTGGTCCACACAATCCCACCACCACTTGGGACTTTGGTATCTTTCGTGTTCTTTCATCTTTCGTGTACGGTACTCGACTGGATGTGAAGCTGTGCGTGCGTCTGGTTCGCTCGAGCCAAAGACGATGAGTTTCCAGGTCCCTTGCTTGAGCCAGGACTTGACCACAAGCATCGCTGATGGCTGGCGCTGTCCTCGACGCATAGCGTACTCAGCACACGCCCCAACAAGCACACGCGTGGGTGCCGCTTCAAATGTGTTCGGAGGTGGCGGCAGAGACATACGCAATCGTTCACTCATCTGAGTCCGAATGTACCCGAATGTACCAGTACAATCGTGGTCGGACTCCCTCGCAGGCACCTGCGAGGCTGCGTCCGCTCGAGTGGCGCCACCAACTGCCAGCTTCCCAACAGCATCGACAAGCGACAAACATGAGTGAGGGCGATGCATTCGCGAGCTCCGTGTTCGCTTCGAGCCTCGAGCTCTCGAGTCCCATGCGGAAGGTATCTTGGCGTTCCTGAGCAGCGCACAGCATTTTCCTGCGCCGGAAACGCAATAAAGTGTGATTCGAATTTCGAGGCTGTGCCGTCATATTATATGGACTCTTTTTCTGCTCTTGGATGCAAAAACCAGGTTCCGTTTAAAAACAAACCAAAACATGAATCCAGAAAGCAAGCTGTCAGGGCAGCTGCTAAAACACACACACAAACAGTAAACAGAAAGGGACGACGGACGCAAGCAAGAGCTTGAAGAAAAGAGCTGCCTAAGCATAGCAGCTTGAGGCTGGCGGAGACACCGTTGGCGGCGCTGGCCTTGGTCATTATGGGAGCGCATTCGCTGGTTGCTTGTTGCTGGTTGTTCATTATGAAGAAATGTGGACATCGCCTCGAGTTAATTCCACGTCGTTTCAAAAAGATCGCACCACAAAATCTGGCCATTTTCGTTTCAAAAAGCGACGTCGCTCATTTTTTGTCCAACTGTTTTTTCCAAAATGTAAAAGACATTTTATGTTTTGGATGTTTTGGCTCGGCAAAAACGTTTGAGTTGATGTTGTTCATGGTGGTTGGTTGGTTGCGATGGCTCGCTGGCTGGATGGCTGATAAGCTCGAGTGCAGGCGACTGTATAAGCTGGAGCAGGTGTTTGAGCAGTTCTTGAGCATGAGCGCACGTGCTGTTTGCACGGCAAGATACTTTTCTCGCACTCGCTCTCTCTCCCTCCGCTGTTATTAACGTTGGAGTTTGAGAGATCGTACTGCAGGTCATTTTCGCGCCAGCCTGCTTTTGATTCCCTTGCTTGCCTTGATTTGACGTACAAATGTCCATTGCTGCGATATGTGAGGTCGTCTCGTTGCACCCTTGAAGCGAGTCCTGGCGCTCTGTAGCAGACTTGGCCAAATGAATGGCACTTGCAAGGCGCACAGCGAGCAATGTGTGAGCGAACCGCTCGTGAAGCACCCGCTGAGCCGACAAGTCTGCTCAATGCATTTGCTCGCGTGCATGATGGTGGCGGCGAGCGTATGCGCGACCACGAAATCCAAACATAAGTTTCAAAGTTTTTTTATGATAAAAGGTGGCTCGTTTACAGCGAGCAGATCCCGCGTCGTGTTTTGTGATTTGGCGCGATACAAAGTCTCTGTTCAGCGTCGCGTCTTGCTTTTTTCGCTCGTTACGCGAGCATCCAAAGCGGATGAGCCATTTGTTTATCACTCTCAAAGCCAAAGGCTCACGCTCTCTCCCCCCTTGCGCGCGAGTGTGAGCGCATTCGCCTACTGGCCTCGAGAAGCCCACGCTCTCACACACACACGCAAGCGCCGGCGCCACCGCCGCCACCTTTACAGGCTCAGCTTCTGCGCGTGGGTGCATCTCTAAACTGTGCTGCGCTGTACTGTGCGCGCGAGAGAGTCCAAGGAAGGCACCCATTTCTCCATCCATTTCGTCAAGCGAGTATCATCCCGATCCAATCCACGCGATCCAAGCGATCCATCCAAGTGCCCCACCCAGTCCACCAACAACAAGTCGCCGCCCCCAGCGCCATATTTCGCCACTCTCGCAAATTCCCCTGTGTGTCGACATCACTCTCCATTCGCACTTAATCCCACCCACCCCCGTAAGTACGAACAGCGTCATGTCGCGCCTCGGGCCCGTTGCGAACGCGCGCTACTTCACACAGGAACAACCGCAGGCCGCGCGACCGAACGCGATCGCCGCGCCGCCGCTCTCTGGATCCACGAACGCGACTGCGCGCACGCGCGACCGCGACACGGACTTGGACTTGGACCTCGAAGCCTCGTTCTTAGCAAAGCCGAGCGACGAGAACATGCTCCGCGTGCACGCGAGCCGGAGCGACATTAGCTCTGTGAAGCTCAAAATGTACCACGAACTGTGCAACAAGCGGCTCGAGAACACGCTCCACTTGTTCCGCGTCCGGGAAGAACGCGAGCGGCTCTACGTCGCCCGTGGCTCCAAGAAGCAGCGCGTGGGTACGGACTTGTGCCCGTCGCCGTCGTTCGAGTCCCGCGATCGGCAGTGGAAGCTCGTGCGCGAGGCGAACGACATTCGCGTGTACCGCCACATTCGCCGGACGTACCACACGAGCGCCATGATGGCGAGTGGGACGATCCACGGCTCGCTCGGCGACGTCATGAACGGACTATACGCGGACACGGCGAAGGACGCGCAGGTGCTCAACACACTGCTGAGCAACAAGTTCCTCGACGCCGACGTGCTCCACGTCGACCGGCGCGGCGACGACCACGAGCCGTTCCAGTTTTCAGGCATCACGTGGACCGCCCTCAAGACCCCGGGGCTCTTTTTCTGCAAAAACCGGGACTTGCTCTGTTTTAAGGTATGTGCGTGGTGTGGTGGAGATATTCGTCGAAGTACGAACCTACCATCCTGACTGGGTTTTTTCTGTGAAATTAGAAAATGGACTGCTTCAAAGACGACTTTGGCGACGAGTTTGGGTACCTCGTGCTCCAGTCGATCGACCCGACGGACGAGTGCGTCAAGTCGATTCGCGTGAAAGCGAGTCGGTACGTGCGCGGGTACATTTCGATCGCGATCCTGTTCAAGAAACAGGCGAACGACCTCGTGAGCATGTACATGCACGGCGAGTTCAACCCGAAAGGCCGCATCTCGTCGGCGTTTGGGGACGCGAGCTTTGCGAGCACGATTGTCGCGCTCGCGAACACAGCGCAGAGCGGCCAAGCGAAGAACTTGTCGGTGCTGCTGCACTCGTTCAGCACGCCGGGGCTTCCGCTCATGTTTGGCGCGCCGAAAGACGGGACGAAAGACGTTTGCGGCGTCTGTGCGCGGACGCTGTTCTTCTGGGACGCGCCGCAGCACTGTCGCGGCTGCTGGCAGCGCACGTGTCGCGCGTGTCGCGTGAAGAAACCCATCTTCTGTGCGCAGTACCACCGGTCGCACCAGGGGAAGAAGTCGAGTGCGCCGTGTACTGAGACGTTCTGTCTCCAGTGCGTCACGTCTGTGATCCCGTCGGGTGTCCAGACGAAAGCGAAGCTACTGAAACAGCTCGAGAAGAAACGCAAGCGCTCGGGCTCGGCGCTGCACCACCTCCAGCGCCACACCATGTCGTCGTCTCGTGCGACTGACGCTGCGGCGTTCCAAGCGTCTGTGGCCGCGCCGACGCCACCACCGGACGACAATTCGTCGATTTCGGCGCTGTCGTTTCAAGAGTCGGAGAAGCATCAGCGCTTGAGTCTCACGCGTCCCACGGGCCGCCGGACGCCCCGTCCCCGTCTC
>JAASGD010000497.1:0-21394 GCA_023334115.1 Globisporangium megalacanthum
GATACATGTGAATGAGACCGACAACGAGGACGGCAACGTGGTGGAGATCGGATTGCCCACGAGGCAGCACTGTCGAAGTTGAGCACTGTACGCTGTCAGAGGACGGCTTTGGAAGGACGATCAATTGATCCACCTTGAAGTGGTCCAGTATGGCACTGTAATTTGTAAATTCCGCTGTTGAAATCTAAAACCATCCAAACCAGTTTTGGGTTGAAGCGATTCGACATGATCAATTCTATTCAAGGATAGCAAGTCGAATGTTTCCACCTCCAACCATTTGCGCTATTCTGACGGCTCCATTTTTCGCCTCCCGCCACCTCACTCAGATCGCTCCGCAGCAATCGTCGGCCCGCACGTACTCGTACACGCGCAAGAGAAGCGAAGCAGAAGCCCCCTCCCCCTCTCTTTACACCCCAATCCACATACAAACATGGCTCGACGTGCACCCGCCAAGAAGATGGGGCTCGGCGAGTTCCTCGGCGACAACGTGGCGTACACGCCCGAAGCCGCGCTGCCGTCCGGTCCGCGCATGCGCGTCGAAGGCGAGGACGACCGCTTCGGCGGCGGCCGCGGTGGCTATGGCGACCGTCGCGGTGGCGGCGACCGCTTCGACGACCGCGAAAATTCGCGGAGCGACTCGTCGAACCAGTGGCGTGGCGACCGCGCTGGCGGCGACCGCTTCGACGACCGCCGCGGCGGCGACCGCTTTGGCGACCGGAGCGGTGGAGGCGACCGCTTTGGCTCGCGCGAAGATGACGGCGGCAACTGGCGCGGCGGCGGCGGTGGCGGCGGTTCGCGCTACGACCGTCCGAGTTACGAGCCGCGCTCGGAAGAGCGGCCCGCGCACATGCGCTTGAACCTCCAACGTCGCGTGGGTGACGCCGGTCCGTCGTCTCCTCGTGCTGGCGGCGGCGGTCTCCGCTCCGGTGGCGCGTCGTCAGACGACAAGTTTGGGAGCGCATTTGGCTCGCGTGGCGGTGGTGGCGGCAGTCGCTTTGGCAACGACCGGGAGCGGGACGACCGCTTTGGTGGCGGTGGGGGCGACCGTTTCGGTGGAGCTGGTGGTTCGCGCTTTGGGAGGAGCGAGGACGCGCGTGGCGACGACCGCTTTACTGGTGCATTTGGCGGCCTGCGAGTGAACGAGAGCCGTGGTCAGGAGACCAGTGGCGCGTCTGCCTCGTCTGCCTCAGCCTCGTCGACTGGAGTGTCGACCGACAAGAAGACGAGTGCGCAGCAGAAGCGTGAGGAGCGCAAGAAGAAAGCGGAAGAAGAGCGCGTGGCGGCGGAAGAAGCGAAGCGCGTGGCGGCCGAGAAGAAGAAGGCGGCGGAAGAAGCGGCTGCGAAGCAGGCCGAGACGGACCGCAAGACGCTGCAGGAGGTGCTCGCGAGTGGCGAAAAGGGCGACGCACTCGCTGCGGTGGCCAAGACGGTGTACGCGAAGCTCGGCCACCCATCGGGTGCAGTGGTGGTCGAAGCCGTGACGGCCGCAGCGGCAGACGTGGCGAAGACGAGTGCGAATTGGATCGCGCCGACTGCGTACGGAGAGCTGCTCAAGGTGTCGCTCGAAGGGACCGAGAAGGCGAACCAAGTGAAGGCGCTCGTGGCGCTGCAGGTGTTTCTGAACACGCACGACTTTCCGAAAGGCGTGCTGGAGAAGTGCTTCATGGCGCTCTACAGCCTCGACATTGTGGAGGACGCCGCGTTCATTGAGTACAAGTACGACGTCGACAGCGACGCGCCCGGCCGCATGAAGGCGATCGTGCAGACGTCGAACTGGCTCACGTGGCTCGAGACGCCCGAGTCGGGCGACGAGGACGAGAACGACGAATAGACGGACGACTGACTGCGAGGCGAGGGGCTGGCTGGCGGAGGGGAGTTTGGCTGTGCTTGGTAGAGCGAAGGGCGCGAGCAGCGAGCAGCGGTGGGGGCTCCAATATATTGATGACTGTAGCATGCGTCGGTCGTGACTTGTGCGCGTTCTTCTTGTCCATGGCATTTGACTTGGTTGCTGGTTCAAGTTGAGTTGCCACGTGTTCGCTGTTTCCACAAAAAGATTACAGAACGAATCCCACACATGGTTTGTGATTTGTATGAAAAGGGAATCAACTTGCGAGGAGCTGTTCACTGCAGAATCAGTGTTATTAAAGATCTAGTATGTGAAAGTCGATCGACCCAATTTCATTCAAATCCCCCGCGCTCGAAAAGCGATCTTGTTGACCATTCCAGTCTTTGCCAGCTCGAGCACAAGTCGGCGCAAGCAAGCGAGAAGAAAGCAAGGGAAGATGGCCAAGTGGAGTGCGTCGACAGCACTCGTGCTGCTCGTGGCGCTCGTCGCGGCGCTGAGTGCGTCGGTGGACGGCTCAAAGGGGCCGAAGATCACGAACCAGGTGTTCTTTGACGTGAGCATTGGCGGGAAGGCGGCCGGACGCATCGTCATGGGCCTGTACGGCAAGACAGTTCCCAAGACGGTCGAGAACTTCCGCGCGCTCTGCACGGGCGAGAAGGGCATGGGCACGAAGGGCAAGCCGCTGCACTTTAAGGACAGCATCTTCCACCGCATCATCCCGAACTTTATGGTGCAAGGCGTACGTCCATCGAGCGTTTTGTGAAGTGGATGGGAGAGTGATGGTCGACTGGGAGAAGCTGACTAATCACTCTCTTTTTGTATGGTACAGGGCGACTTTACGGACTTTAACGGCATGGGCGGTGAGAGCATTTACGGCGAGAAGTTTGCGGACGAGAACTTTAAACTGTACGTTCAGCGTTTGTCTGTCCGTACATTTTGTGGGATGTGTCCGGACATTTCTGGGGTCTGACTGGTTTCCACTATGCTCCAGTAAGCACACGGGTCCAGGCGTGCTGAGCATGGCGAACTCGGGCGCGAACACGAACGGGAGCCAGTTTTTCATTTGCACGGTGAAGACGTCGTGGCTGGACGGTCGCCACGTGGTCTTTGGCCGCGTGATTGGCGGCATGGACGTGCTCAAGGCGGTCGAGGGCGTCGGGTCGCAGAGCGGCACGCCGAGTGAAACGGTGACGATCACGGAGAGCGGCGAACTGGCCGAGGACGAGTGGGTCGCGGCTGCCGAGTAAGCTGCGTCTGCGGACAGGGTGGTGGCGTCACGGGGATGACGACGACAAGCAGAGGGATCAGTTGTACTGTCCGGTGGTCATGATGTGACGTGTGTCGCGCGATCTTGATTTTCTCGATAATGCAAATCCAGTGTTGATTCCCACGTTTGATTTGGTTTTAGTATGCTACTCGTCCCTTTCATTATTCTCTTCGTTGTCGTGCCTCAGGTCCTGGCCTCTCATTTACACTGGGGGTTTGTATGGTCTACCCCTTCCCTCCTCTCTCAATCCTGCATCCGCCAGCACACCCGTCCGTACGTCGCGCGTGACGCCACTTGGCTCGCTCGCTCCGCTTGAGAGCGACACGGACCGCGCCATGGCGCAGCGCAGCCCGAACCTCATGGAGTTTGACGACGACTCGCCCCGTGTGGCACCACCTGCGACGCTCGCAGCCCCCACCAGCAGCAGCAGGAGTAGCAATGGCCCCAGCAGCTACTTCTCTGACCTGCGACCGCCAGTCGCCACTGCTCCCGAGGAGCCCCTCGTCCTCCCACCCCCACTCTCTTCTCCACCACCATCATCCGCGTCTAACGCGCCCGAGCCGGAGCGACTCGCTCTCAGCTTCTTCGTGTCCTGCACTGGCGTCGACGGCGCGCTGGCCGCCAGCTCGTCCTCGGCCCGCACAGCGCAGACGTTTGTCCGTGGCGCCCTCAGTATGCTCGCGCAGTCGACTGGCGGGAAAGCGAAAGCACCGCCAGCCGCAGACGTGAACGTCGAAGTGCGCGTGTCCCGTGAGCTCCCAGCGCACCGTGCGCTGCCGGGCGAGAGCGACGCGGCTGCGAGTCACGCGCTCGGGACCGAGAGCTTCTGGAGCGAGCGGCGCCGCAGCCGCAACCCACACTTTGCTGTCGGCTTCACAGTCCGGTGCCAAGCGCTCGCGGCCTACGACCGGCACGTGCAGATCTTTGTCATGGTCCCAGACGACAGCCAAGCGTCGAACAAGAACAGCCAGGTCTTTGGGTACGCGCAGACGACGTTCCACGAAATGTACGCTGTCGCCGTGAGCAGCGGCTTCCAGCAGCCGCTCACGCTCCCCGTGCACTCGACGCTCTTGGACGGCGCGACCGTCGTGCTCCGGTTCGCTGGCGTCCAGCCGCTGCCGCACGCTCTCTTTGCCGCGTACAAGAACGCGTTCCGGACGTTCCGGTTTAACACCGAGACGACGGCGACGCTCGCAGTGGAAGAGGCGGCGGAAGTGGACGGGAGCGTCAAGATCCCGCTCCAGCTCATGCGCGTGTGCCACTTGGAGCTGTCGCAAATGTACGACGACTGGAAGGCGCGGTACAACTACAACCGGAAGAAGAGCCGGCACTTTGCGGACGACGCCGAGGCGCTCAACTTTGGCCACGACGTCTACCGCGTGCAGGTCGTGTGCGGTCGGAACCTCAGCAGCCCCAGCCCTAGTACCAGTGGTAGTGGTGGCGCGAGTGGAGCCCTGGATGGCGCTGGATCTGGACGCCCGTCGACGTTCTCGCTCGCAGGACGAAGCAGCCTCATGAACCGCTTAAAGACCCAGGCAGGCAAGTGGGGCGGCCCAGGAAGCGGAGGTGGCAGCGGCTCCAGCACCAGCAACGACGTATCAGGCGAAACAGGCGCAGTCTTGAACCCGTTTGTGGTCGTCAAGTACTCGGACGGCGGGGCGAGTGGACCGCCGTACGAGTTTGCGGTCGGACGGACGAACACCGAGTACGAGACCGCGAACCCCGTGTGGTCGTCGAACAAGCACGCGGCCAAGTGCTCGCACGGGAAGCCGACAACGAAGCTGTTCGTGTCGGCGTCGCTCCCCAGTCGCGTCGAAGTCTCGCCCGTGAACACGCTCAAGCAGTTCCTCTTCTACCGCCCGAGTGCGCTCCAGAGCGGAAGTGGCGACCTCAATGGCTGGCTGCGCTTCGACGTCTTCAACGAGAGCTACGCGTACATGACGGGCGTCGAGCACGAACTGATTGGGGAGGTCACAGTCCCCCTCCAGAGCGTGCGCGACACAATGACTGTCGAACAGCACGTCGTCTCGGCCGACACGGACGGCAGCGACGACGACGCGGACAAGCCAAGTCGTGGAGATCAAACTGTGTCGTCGCTCACGCTCGTCGACTGGTTCGACGTCCGGTCCCCGACGACCGACGAAGTGCTCGGCCAGCTCCAGCTGCGGCTCCATATCGTCTTGGCGAACCCAGTGGCGTCTGCGTCGGACCTACAGCCGGACCCGACAGCGGACTTGGCACCGAGCGAGAGCGACGGCGACGCGTCGTACGCGACAGAGCCCCGAACGCAGCGGTTGGCGGCCGACTGTGCGCCGCCGCCGACGTCGAACCCGCTCGAGAGCGAGATGCCGCTCGAGTTCCTCCACCCGCACGTGCTGACGCTACGTCGGCACTTGGCTGAAGTCACGAGCATGATCCGCTTGAGCGAGCGCTTGCTGGCGCAGCGACAGACGTTCAAGTCGAGCCAGGACAAGAAGCGCGCAGACGTCCAGAGCATCCCGACGAACCTCCACGTCGCGTACTTTCGCATCTACCGGAACGTCGCGTCGTTGCAGCCGTCGACGTTGTCGTCGTCAGCATCAGCTGTCGTTGCCGCTGCTGCTGTCGTTCCACCAGTGGTCCCGCAGGCGTCGACAGAGGACCTGCTCGGTCTCGGGTTCTCGAATGCAAACGCCGACACTGAGCCAGCAGCCGCAACACCAGCAACAGTGAGCGCAGACGCACCGTCGCTCCTCCAGCCACACATGATGCGACCCGAGACGCACGCGACCGTCACGTGCGGCGCTCCGACAGCGCACGCGATGGGCTTGTCCGAGTCGGGACTGCGCGAGATGGAGCTCGAGATCCACCGCCTGCAGGGGCTCTTGGACAAGTGCACGCCCCGTCTCGTGACGACAAGCGTGAGCGACGCCACGTCGTTCGTGGCCGAGGACGCCGCCAGCGACTTTGTCTTCTCGTCGATCGTCGACGACGAGCAGGAGAGCGACGATAATGGCGACAGTGCCGACATCGCCGACAATGGCGACAGTAGCGACGAGTTCCGGGCCGTGGCGGCCTCTAGTGGAGCGCCGCTCGCGACAGACCCTCCTCCTGCCGAGTCTGCGAGTCTGAAGCCGCCTCCGTCGCCCAAGAAAGCAGCGGCTGCGACCAAGTACTCGACGATGGCCGCACGCGCTGTCGCCGGCGCCAAAGCCGCGAAGAAGCGGCTGCCGGCGCCAAAGAAATCAGCGTCGACGGCCAAATCAAAGGACCCATCGCAGCAGCAGCTGTCGTCGACAGCAACAGCGACAACGACAACGACAGCAGAAGGCGACAGCGCGAAGATAAGCGACGCCAAGTACCCGACGCTGCGTACGGAAGCGGAAGTGGACGACGGCGCCGATCCGACGACGTCCGTCAACTACGCAGTGCGCGTGCTCTGCCGTCTCGAGATGTTGCGCACCGAGTACTACTTGCGCAAGAGCGTGGCCGTGTCGCAGTCTGTGAGCGGCCTCGTCGCGAGCTTCCTCGCTGAGCTCGAGCTGCGACTTGCCGAGCAGAATGTCGCGGTGCTCGAGCAGCTGGCGGCCGTCGGGTTCCTCATCGGCTGGGAGAGCCTCATTTCGAGCCACGGGAAGGAGCTGCGCATGCTCTCGGACGCGTGGGTGGCCATCAAGTGCCTCGAGACGTTCGCGTTCCAGCTCGTCGAGAGTGCGGCCGAGGAGGAGCGAGAGAGCGAGAGTGAGAGCGAGAACGAGCGTCCGGACGGGTGGGTGCGGGTCGACGTCGTGCTCGAGAAGCGCGAGCACGTGGGCTACACGATCCGCGTGCCCGTGCCGACCGCGCTGTTCGCGCTGCTGCCCGAGTCGCTGCGTCTCGGCGGCCTCATCTCAGTGACGTCCGTGCTCTTCACGCAAGGCATCAACGAGATGCAGAGCCTCGCGAACATGGTCGGCCACGCCGGCGTGTCGATCCAGAACAAGATCAACAGCACGAGCTTCCGGTCGATCGTCGCGTACTACAACCGACTCACCGCGTCCAGTGCAGCAGCAGCTGTGTCGTCGTCGTCGTCGTCGTCGTCGGCCGAACACCAGAGGGGGACCGGCCAGCACCCGGACGAGAGTCTGCGGCAGCTCCGTGTGAGCGTCGAAGGCGAGAGCTCGTCGGCCAAGAACACGTGCATTCTGCTGCACGCGAGCGACGCTGTGCGCAGCCTCAATGGCGGCCGCGTGACGTACTGCAAGTCGGGCAAAGACCGCACTGCTATGAGCGTGACTCTCGAGCAAGCGCGGCTGCTCGTCCAGCGCAAGCGCCACGTGCTGGAAGCGATCGAAGCTGGCGGGAGCGGCGGTGGCGGGTTCGCTTCGTCCTTTTCATCGTCGTCGTCTTCCTCCTCGGCGGACACGTCGTCAGGTGGGAACCCACTCGACGAGGTCAAGAGCGTCGCGAACGTGCTCCGGGAGTTTGGCGTGCGCATGGAGATCGCACACAAGAACGTCGGGCGGTTCAAGTACTCGTTCAACGCGATCCAGCGCAAGCTCCTGCCCGAGATCTACCGCCCGCCCATGAACACGATCCAGGACATTGTCACGTCCGTGACCGCCCGCGACTCCTAGCCGACGGACGTGGACACGTGAGAGAGTGTGGGAGACAGACTACTAACTGATTGACTAACTGACTGAATGAACCAGAGGCAACGCGAGTGATGCATTTGACTTCCGTGTGTATGAGAAGCGTGCGTGCTGTTGATCAGCCCAACTAGTCGGGCGGTCTGTCCGTCGCCTCCCTCCCCTACTACCCTTCGTGCGCCGACAGCGTGAGACGCTCGAGACGAGCAGTCGCTTCGAGCGTCAGCAGCAGCTCTTGCGGCGCCGCAGCGACCTCAACGCGGGTGGGCGACAGAGCACTCGGTGCGCACGCAACGCGCGTCTTCTCAGCGTCCACGTCGTCACTCGTCGCAGCGTTGCGCATCGCTTCACAAGCGACAAGCGCGTCAAGCAAACTGGAAGCGTTCGCGACCTCCACCACGCGCGTGACGACACTGTCGTCCCTCGACGCTGGCGAAGGCGACACGAGCGCAAACAGCACTTGCACCACTGCAGTTGTGCGTTTGCTCGCCCAGCGCGCCTTGTAGATACGGCCGCTCGTCTCGTGCTCCCAGCGCTGGATCGTCTCGATAGCTAACGCCACCGCACCTGAGAGCTGACGTGCGCTCACGACAGTCCTCGCGTCCGCACCCCACAACGTCTCGACACTCGCTACTTCCGCCCGCCACTTGTCGTCTGTCCACTCGCTCAGATACTGTAGGAACTTCAACAAGAGCCACAGCACCGAGTTCACGTCGCTGTCGCTGTTGGCGTCGCTGTAGTTGTTGCCGGGTGTGTACCCACTTGTGAACTCGGGCGACTGCTTCAAGAACGCAAGCGCTGTGCGTTCGCTCACCAAGTTGAGCACTGGAGCGACCACAATGTCCCCAGGCACCCGCACGCTGTGCACTCGCAGCAGCGCACTCAGAAGCTCCGCCAATGTCGTGTACGTCTCGGTCTCACGGAGTTCGTTCGCTTGCGCACGGAGCTGGCGACAGAAATCGAGACGCTGAACGACAGACGAGTGGCGGTCAGAGCCGTCAGCGATCTGGAGACGGAAGACGGGAGAGTATTCTGCAGACGAGCACGCTGTGAAGTACACGACTCCAGGCTCCAGTCCTAGCGCCAGGTGTCGAACGCCCACAGCAGTGAGCTCTTTAACCAGACGAGTGCACAGCGTCGTCACGTCCAGATCGACAGCTCCGCTCGTGAACGCACACAACTGGACGACGGCCGCGTCGGCGCCGACAAGAGTCGAGTCGATACGCTCCACGACGACCGCTTCGCTGTCGGCAGTTGTCCCGAGCACCGCCTCCCACGCACGACGCGCCAGTACGGTCCCGTGGTGGATCGCATTGCGTGTTCGCTCTTGAACGCCGAGGCTCAAGCAGTCCATAGCGCCGTCCAGCGTCAACGACATTGGAGCAGAGAGTGCGACTGAGTGGGTACTCGCCTCGGGCACCGACAGCTCCAGTCTGCTGACTGACACGTGTGCCGATCCGAGCAGCGATGGACGACGCTCGTCGTCGACAGTGTCGTCGGCTGGAAACGCGCTCAGGTCCTGCGCCAGCGTCGTCAGCACCACGACGCTCTTGATCGAACGAGGCGAGACGGTCCTGCACGCGTCTTCGAGAGCCACTCGGAGGCTGCTGGGTGCAACCACCACGACCTTGTCAAACACCAGCTGGTGCCGGTCGTTCGACGTCAACAGCAGCAGCGATTCGAGTTGTTTCAGCAGCCGCTCGACGCTCGACGCACTACTCGCTACCAAGCAGAGAACACGGTGGGTGGAGCAGGACGACCCCAACGAATGTCGGAGCTGCTCCCGCACCGCCAGGTTCAACAAGACCAAGTCGGGCGAGTGGGCAGCAGACACAGCGTTCTCGAGACTCGTCTCGTCGACACGCAGCATGACGACACGCGACGCGTCCGTGCAGCCAGGCGCTGCCGACAGACGACTGGACGCGAACGGAGACGTTGTGGTCACCACACGCTGGTTCAGCGCCAGCACCGAGACGCCGACACGCGCAGTGATGCTCACTTGCTGGTCGACAGGTAGCACTCTGCGACTGGCGCGCGCGTCTTGGAGCAACTCGTTTGAGTAGTACGCCCCAACGCCGGTCGCGGTCGAGAGCGTAATGTGCGGGACCTTGGTGTGCACCTTGAGCGCGATTGGGCTCACCAACTCGACACGGAGACACTGTCCACGGGCGTCCTGGACCAGCTCTGTCGCACGCACAACGACTGTGTCGCCAATCTCGACACCACGGACGTAGCCTGTCGTTGGACGGTAGTACAGCGTCACGTGCTCGGCAATCACGTTCGCGTGAGACGGTGGGAACGCTCGCAGGAGCTTCACACGGTCGCTCGCGTCGAGAAAGAGCGCAACGTACACTGGAGTACTCGCAGGGCTCTGCGACATTGGGTTCCTGTTCACCAGTGCGTGCGTTTCAACGTGTGGCGTGAACGCCAAGGCGCTGCTGTCGGCGTCCCAGCGCAGGAACATCTGCACGACCTTGGGCACGGGCACGCCGTGTGCGTTCCGCTTCGCCATCGCGACGCACGTCGTGAGGTCGGGACAGCGCATCTCGAGCACGCGGACGCGACAGCCGCTCGCACGCGCTTGAGAGACGTAGTGCGCGTACTCCCACGCTTGCGTGTGCGTGTTGTCGACTACGACAATGTCCGCAACGTTCCGCCGCAGCGCGTCGTCGAACGCGGCTTTGCACGCGTCGTGCGCTCTCCCAATCTGCTTCACGTCAAAGACGTACCCGCGGGGACCGACAAAGTACTGGTCAGCTGACATGGTCGCACATGTCGCAGGTGTCGGCGTGCGGGCTGCACAGAGCGCGGCAATCTCGCGACTGAGCGTGCTCTTCCCACTGCCTGGGATCCCACGAAGCACAACGACCGCCGGTTGCTTCGTCTCTGCGTTCTGCTGCAGCAGCTCGTCAACGAGCGCGACGAGCTCCGGGATCTGGAGCGGCCGTGCTGGTGTCGTCGCCTCAGTGTCGGGAAGGTGTACGACCTGCTCGACAGTGTGGCTGCGAGCGTCGTCGACTGTGAGGGCGCTCCACTGGACTGTCCCCGACCAGTGTAAGTGCTCGTGGCTGTGTGGACTGTCGCCTGTCGCCACGGCGGACGCGAGCACATAGCGCTCCAGGCTGCTGCGGACTGGAAGCACTGGGTGGCCGTAGACACCGGCACTCCGCATCTGCAGCACCAGTGCGTTCGTAAACGCCCACAGCGCGTCTTGTGCTGGCGGTGCGAGCGACAGTGCGTACGTCCACGTGGCCGCGCTCGTGCTGACGACATCGGCTCGGGCTGCCAGCACCGCTTCCGTGGCGTCCGTTGCGTCGCTCGCAGTCGGTCGACGCTGATTCGTCAGTACGCGCTGGAACACGATACGCTGCTCCCAGTCGTTGAGACCAAAGCGCGCGAGTGGCACGTGCACAACCACCTCTGTGTCGGCTGCTCCTTCGTGTGGAAACAGGGCGTAGAACGCACGCACGTTCGCGTGCAGTGATGGTACGGCGTGTGCGTTGATGCACAGCGCTACGGTTGACTGGGCGGCGCTCGTCTGCACGATACCACGGATGTCGGCGTCGCTGAAATCAGACGACGGTGGACGGCGGCTGCTACCACGGCGTCCAGAGCCACCACTGTGGCTCAGCGTCGGCCGAGACGACGCGGATGAAGCGTCAGAGTCGGCGTTCTGGCGCCAGGAGCCCGCGCGTCTGTCGCCGCCGCTGCTGCTGCGTCGCATGAGGGGTGCGAGGAGGAAGGGAGATAGAGATGGATGGATGGAGTGCGGCTGAAGGAGCTTGTAGGTGAGTGAGGGGTGCACAACCCGTTGGTGACCTTCACTCATAACTAGAGGATCTGATCCCATCAGTTGACGCTAAATCAGTACAGTTGTGAACCACCAGTTTCAAACACCACTGAAAATGTCAGTGGTGTTTAATGGGTGCTTTCCAAAAGTGACGTATTGTCAACTGCATATGTCAAGTATAAGTCGTATGATATGTCCATTATATGCTGAATTATAGGTCAAGCAAATCCGAATCCGCAAAAAAGTCACTCCAAAAGTGAAGTATCCGAGGATATGTCAGCTGAAGTATCCGCTGATAACTTAATTTTGTATTGGCGGATATGCCACCTCATCGCCTCTCCGCCACGAGCTGGTGCTCTCACACCACTCACTTCCGCGGACCCAAATGACCGACGAGACCGTCTTGATCATGCGTTTGGCAGCTGCCGACGCCCAGCGACGCAGTTCGAGGCGCCGACTGATGCGGCCCAGGCGGCAGATTGGTGGTCGCTGATGCGTTCCCAGCACTATCTGACCACCTGCTGCCTCGACACATCGCTGACCTTGGCGTGGGCGACGCTCTACAAGCCTGGGATGGACCTGAACTTCCTGAACAAGACAGGTCTTACTAGGTGCGCGTCGCGCGTTTTAGAGATGAGGCGCTGCATTTGAAAGAGTGCCATACCAGCCGAGTGCGCTGACGTGGGTCTGTTGCTGCGCAGGCCAGCGTTTGACGAGCTGTTGAAACGCTTTGTAGCGTTCTACCCCGTCAAGCTGGGGCGGCGTCATGGCAGCGGACCGCCTAAATTCCAATACCGCCACCAGATCCTGGGCCTCGTACTCTGCCAACTTCCAGTGCGTCGCGTGGACATATCGCAGACCAAGAGGACGTTTGAAGGAGAGAATCGGTGGCCTGGACTCCACGTAGTCAGCGGGTCTGTGTACTAGTATAGTATGCGCCTGTCAGCGGCAGCGTCGTACACCACAAGCTCACCGACACCGGCATGCCGCTGCCACTCTCTTGCTCAGCTTACCACGGTCGACTTGGGCTCGCAAGCGTCCTGAAGTTCGCACTGGCACCGCGTTCTTGAGCGTGCGCGCGTTCTGGAGCACACACGCGTACACACGTCCGTCAGCATTCGCCTGCACACGTCCACGGACGCGACCTTGACCATGTCCTTGACCATGTCCACGTGCGCGTCCTTACTAAGTCCTTGACCGCATCCTGGAGCATTCTCCTCTCTCCACCTTCTCTGGGCTTTCCAGCCGCTTCGCGCCTCCGAGCTCGGTCTCAGCCACGCTCTCGCTCGTCGTCAGAGTCGTCAATGAAGACGAGCTCCCTTCTCCCCATCCCGCTTGCTTGCTTCTTTCGCAAATTGACCGACTGAGGCCCCTTGTCTTGAGGCGTTGAGAGGGCTCGAGGGATATGCATCGATAAGTCGCCAATAGTGTTTGCTTGCCAGTTGCTACAATTTCCGAGCCAAATGACACACAGACACACGCTCTGGAGGCGACAGAAATCTTGTTCGGGGGTCCTTATTCAGACGAGATTTTGGCCACACGCCGATAAGTCAATATATACGTCCGCTCTATATCATCGGATATATCCAGTTTAATGCAAAGTTTAATCAGGGCGATATGCAGGTTTAGGTGGCACCCAGTGTGACAGCACGTTCACATGTGATGACAACGACCTCAGCATACTCCAAGGGCATCAAAAGAACGCCATCGCTCGCTGCCTTCTTTGTGCGACTGTCTTCGTTCTTCCTCGTATAATACACATGCTACGGAACTACCCACTTCTCCCAAGGCAGTGAATAGTTGGAACCACGCGGTCCCGGGACGCGACCACACGAATTGCGGCCACTGCGCACTTCGTCCACTGCCTTCTCGCTCGCGCTCGCTCCGTCAGCCTGCAGGTGTTGCTGGAGCTGCGCGAAGTGAAGCAGCTTCTCCACCACAAACGCCATCGTCACGCGCTGCTTGGGGTCCGACGCGCACATCATGCGGATCAGGTCCCACTGCGTGCTGCTCATGCTCGCAGGCTGGGGTGGGAGGTTTCCCCTCCTCTTGTCCAGGCGAACAGGAAAGTCGCTCGTCATTTGGCCCCATGGTGGCTCGCCCCGCATCAGCTCCACAATCAGCATCCCGAACGAGTACACGTCGGACGCAGTTGTCAATCGCTTGCCTTGAAGGTACTCCAGAGATCGCCACTGCACCGCCCCGATCTTCTTCACGTCCACGTGCACCTCGGCAACGCCCACGATCGAGCTCAAGCCAAAGTCGATCACCTTGGCGTCTCCATTCGCGCTGATCAGGACGTTGTCGCACTTGAGGTCGTTGTGCGTCACGCCCTGTTCGTGCAGGTACTGGAAGCCGAGCGCCACCTGGTGCAGCAGCTGCCACCCTCTCGCCGCGTGCCGGTCGTGCTTCTTGACGAACTCGAGCAGGTTCCCTCCGCTGGCGATTTCGCACACAAAGTACCGCTTGCCCACGTCACACGCGCCAAAGAGCTTGAGCACGTGCGGGTGATTCAGTGGAAACCAGACGCGTAGCTCGTGGGAGAACAGCTCTCGACTGTACCCGCCGCTATCGTCCTCCTCGTACCCCATGTACTTGACCACCACAGGCGTATTGTGCCACGTTGCTTTGAACACTTCGCCGAACGATCCGACGCCGATCCGGTCCACACTCGGGTTGTACTTGAGCTGAAACAGCTTAACGAACCACTGCTGCCCCTCGTGTTTGTCGCCTCTTATCTGCGATAGCGGTGCTAGCGTGGTTGCTTCCGGCGCGTCATCCCTGTCTTCTGTCGTGGTGACTGGGACGCTCGCCGTTGTGCTCAGGATCGGAAACCTCTCGTTCAGCACACGCGTCTCGAATCTCACGATCGTTACTGGGCGGCTGCTGTTGGCAGGCGGGCAAGTCTTCCCACCAGTGACTGGAGCTATCACCGTTGCTGCCGGGTCACCCTCGTGTTCTGCGTCGCCCGAAGTGCCTTGTCCAAGCTGGTTCTCCTCCTGCCACTCGTGAACTGGATCCACAGCCGATGGCGCCAGCAGCTCCAGCACCTCGTCCAGTTGCCGGTGGAAGACATGGCTGCGCAGCGACACCCGTTGGCTCTTCGCCTGCTGGAGAATCGACTTCTCATCCACAGCGATCCGCAAGAATCGGTCGAAGCTAGCCAGCACCTCGACGTACCGGTGCACAACGTAGTCGTCAGCTTTTCTGCGCTGCGCTTCCACGACGACGAGCAGATCGTCCATCCGCTCCAAGATGTGTGCGACGGCGCCTGGAGACTCTTTCGAGCAGCGCGCCTTCCCAGCTAGCCGCTCGAGGAAAGTTCGAAGCGTGGAGCCCAGTTCTGTGAACAGGTAGCCGCTCAATCCCGCGCCATTGCCGCGTTCGAGTGGGTCAGAATGAGGAGGTTGCTCGTCTTGGCGTTGCTTGTGCTGAACCTCCGCCTCCTTCGCGAAGCGCTGGAACTGGAGACTCACACTGGCGATTGTCGGTCTCCTCGAAGGGTCCACGAGGGTCATTTCATCGAAAAGCTCAGTTTGTTCAGCTGACAAGGGATACAGCATCTCCGCTTGTTGGTCGGGATGTCCAGGAGACGTCTCGACTTGTTTGTCGAACATCACGCCAGAGGATGCGAGGTAGAAGGAGACATGCGGTTCCAAGCTCCCCGAGGCGTCCCACATCATCAGTTCGCCGGCACACATCGCGAGCGAAAACACAGTCGACGCCGCCGTGGCTGGAGCTCCGCGCAGACACTCTAGCGCTTGCCATCGAGCGCCAGACGAGGCTCTTTTTCGTCGAGCTTGTTTGTGCGCTCGGTTCTTGGCACTCGAGCTCTGGTCACCTCCCGGATGCACACAGCCGATGGTACAGATCTTGGCGACACCGTCCGAGCCGACCCAAATGTCGTCGTACAGGAGCCGATCGAGCACAACGCCACGATCTAACAGGTACTGAAGTCCCAGCGACACCTCGAACAGCTTCTGCCACACCTCGTGCTTGTGCTCTTCGATCTTCAGGTACTCTCGCAGGTTCGTACTTGCTGCACCTTCGAGTACAATGACGCGCGGAGAGCTCAGGTGCGACGCACCGAACAGCTTGACCACGTTCGGGTGGTTCAGCGAGAAGGAGGAGTTCACGACTTCGACAAACGCTTGGCGCTCCAGTCGACTTGCCATGACAGTGGCCGACGACCATCGCCCACGATGCACTTTCACTGCTGTCATCGTCTCTGGTTCAGCTGTCGTCGCTGCGAACGACGAGTCTGGGCCGTCGACTCCAACGAGAGCGCCGAGATCGACGAAAAGCTCGTGCGGCGGGATGAACCAACTCGGGACGACCGGCACTGGCGTCGACTTGCCGATGACGTCCCCCACTACGCGCACCGACTCGTCCACGAGACTCTGTAGCTGCGGCGTGCACGTCTCGCGTTGCACACGTACGAAGTGCTGGAGCAGGAACGCAGTGTCTTCGAGCGCTTTGCTTCGCTCGATGGCAGCGCCGCCACTGCCACCATCACCTTGAACCTGAGCCCACTCGTCGATAGCCAGTTTGAATTGCTCCAGCAAAGACAGCTCGTCGCGCGAACACTCGGCGTCCCAGTCTGTTGTCACCTGATCGGACGCACCTTGGTCACTCGACGACAAGGTGTCTGCGACAGAGCGCTCCAAGAAGCCCAGTTCCGTGTGCACGTCCCGGAACTGATTCGTCGCCGCTGAGCTCGCCACAAGACGAGCGAACACGCTGCTGGACGCGCAGATCGTCTTGAGCTGGACCAAATGGAAGAGGACCATGACGAGCTGGAAGACGCTCTCACGTTGCACCTCACCCGGTGGCGAGTTCGCCATTCGCGTGTGCAGACGTGCCACTCGATCCACCACTCGCGACCACATCGTCTGGAACTCGTGCGTCTGTGAGGCGTACTCGCTGAGCGTCTGCAGTGTCGCTGGCAATAGCAAGCACTGGCTGTGGCTGCCGTTTCTGCTATCCCGAGTAGCAGGCCCGATCGAGACTTTCATGCATCCCTCGTCGAAGAGCATCGTGACGACACTCGCGTTCCCCCATCGGGCAGCCGAGACCAGCACCGTCTCGCCATCCGCGCTACTTCGGGCATGCGCGCTTGCTCCAGCGCGAAGGAGGAGACGAACCGCACTGAAGCGTCCGTTTCTCGCGGCGACAAGCGCAGGTGTGTTTCCTCCGCCGTCCGTAGCGTCCCAACTGGCAATCTTCTGTGGTGTCTTGACGTTTGTCTTCGTCGTCGGACTGGTGTCGGTGTGTCTGCTGATTTGCAGCTTCTGGAAATGTTTAGCCCACCATTTCCAGGAAAAAACTCCATCTTTGGACTCCGCGATCACTGCGCCGACGAAGAATAGACGCATCGTGCCCTCGTGGCCAGATCTCGCAGCTTCGTGGAGGACCGTCGATCCGTCAAGCGCTGTCTTTTCTGCGCTCGCTCCGTGCAGCAGCAGTAACTCTGCGATGTTTCTGTGGCCCTTCGAGGCTGCAATCTGCAGAGGCGTCCTGCCGCTGTTCTCGGTTGCGTCCACGTTTACTTGGTGTTGAAGTAGCAACCATATGACACGCCTGTGTCCGTTCGATGCCGCATAGTGCAGCGGCATCCAACCATCTTTCTGAGTCGCGTTCACGCGTGCTCGGTGAAGCAGCAACAATTCCACGACCCGCGAGTGGCCGTTCGAGGCAGCAAAGTGCAGCGGAGTCCAGCCTTGCAGATCAATCGCGTCCACGCTCGCTCGGTGCTGCAGCAATATCCAAGCGACATCGTAGTGATCTTCTGCGGCAGCCATGTGAAGCGGTGTGCGGCCTTCCGTCCCAATTGCGTCCACGTTTGCATGGTACTTCAGCAATAGTTCCACAATGTCGCTGTACCCCTTTCTTGCAGCCATGTGTAATGGCTTCAGAGTCTTCTTCGTGGCAACGTGCGCGTTCTTTTGCAACAGCATCTTCACAACGTCGCCGTGGCCGTTCTGGGTCGCGAAGTGTAGCGGAGTCCAGCCGCCTTGCTCAGTTGCGTTCACGCTCGCATTGTACTGCAGAAGCACCTTCACAACGTCGCTGTTGCCATACCATGAAGCGAGGTGTAGTGGTGTGGTACCGTCCTGCTTCACCGCGTTCACGTTTGCCTTGTGGAACAGCAACACCTTCACGACCTCCTTGTTACCATATCGAGCAGCGAAGTGCAGCGGGGTCCGGCCAGTCATCGAAATCGCGTCCACTCGAGCTTGGTGCCGCAGCAGCAACTTGGCGACGTCACTGTAGCCGTTCTTGGCAGCAAAGTGCAGCGGAGTCCATCCGTCGGCCTCAGTCGCAGAAACTTGCGCCTTGTGCATCAGCAACGCCTCCACAACATCGATGTGACCGCTTCGAGCAGCGAAGTGAAGAGGAGTCCGGCCTTCCATCTCGGTTGCGTCCACACACGCGCGTTGCTGAGGCAACAGCCGCGCGACGTGCAGGAAACCGTACGCGGCAGCGAAGTGCAGCGGAGTCCACCCATTCTTCTCGATCTCGTCTACGCTTGCTTGGTGTAGAATAAGCAACTCGGCAATGTGCCTGTGGCCGTTCGAGGCAGCGAGGTGCAGCGCGGTCTTGCCGGTCTTTTGAGTCGCATCAACGCTCGCACCGTGCAGCAGCAACAACGCGGCGACGGCCGTGCGACCGTGCTGGACAGCAAAGTGCAGCGGGGTCCAGTAATCAGAGTCCATCGCATCGGCGCTCGCGTGGTGCAGCAGTAACACCTCCGCGACGTCTCGATGCCCGCTGAGTGCGGCCAAGTGCAGCGGCGTTCGTTGGTCTTGATCTGCGCTGCTGACACGTGCGCCTAGCTCCAGCAGCTCACGCACTCTGTCAACTTCTCCCAGTCTGGATGCTGATCCGAGAGGAGTAAAACCGTCATCTCCCACAGCATCAAGCGCGTCGCCACTAAGGTTGGAAGCGATGGGCTCTGCACCGCTTGACGACATGGTCGAGTCACGCGATACTTCAAGCGCAAGCCGTAGTCGATTTAAAGGGATGCCAGATACGGAGGTCGTGGGTCGCTAGGGTCTTCTGGTTCAAAGAGAACGTCGATGGGGAACGGGGGGGGACGACGCCGACAGTCTTGAGCAGCCACCGCTCTCTGCTTGACGATTGGCGCCTGACTCACTGTCCTGGTTGAAGTCGACGTCCCTGCTCTTGCTTCGATGGAGAGAAATCGAAAAGTGGGTTTGGTGGAGGCAAGAAACTTAGCGCTCTGAGCGCTTAAGGCCCAGAGCGCCGGGTGGGCCCAGCCAAGACTGATCTTTCCACTGCTACGTCAAGTTTGAAGCAACGTGGCTCCAGGATTTGACTGACTGGCAGTCCAGAATGAATTCTGACGAGAGCTTGCCATCGTGTCCGGTGTTCGGTGTTCAGTGGGCTCCATCGTACTAAGACGAAGTCGGCCGTCCTCGATTCACTGTCGCACTGGCACACAGTTGTGCCTGACTGCCTTGCTTGCAGAGAATTTGGACTAAGGCAAAGTAAGAAAGTAAGACAGTTGATGTTGTCAGTCCAGCACCGTGGTTCAGTATTGCCGACTGGCAATGCTGCGCACCAGTATCACGTTGCCAAGGTCGCCAGGTCCGCTCTCACTGGTTTGAATTCAGTACCTACATCCTTGATATGGTCTTCCTCGGTGAGCGCAGCGTCCGCCTGCCAGCCTCAAAATCGCGCGCAGCCTCCACCTCTCCGTCTCACCCCTTAGTCGATATCAAGCAGCGGTCGCCAACCCAAACATCGACACCACGCTCTGAACGCTCTGGCAAGGCCAGCGGCACTGTCAAAACAGCAAACGAAATGTACAACCGACGCAGTATATAAAAGTCCTCTTGTGTATACAATACTCTTTACTTTGGGCAATTCCGGATGATGCATAATGGGTATACACTCGATCTCCCAGTTTGCCTTTCATTTTCGACAGATCAAACCAAATCAAAGCTCGGAGCAAGCGGAGCACACGACCAGTGATGGCGACGCTGGGCGAAACACGGTCCTTGGACGACAGGAGTGGCGGCCACGCAGCGCACCACTCTTACGAGCCCATGGCGGAGGACGCACAGTTGTTGCGCGTACCTGAAGCGTCAGACACGGACACGGACGCGACCCTCACGCCACCACTGCCCTCCTCGTCGTCGCCGTCTTCGTCGCCATCTTCAACCGCCTCTGGTGCCGTGACACCACCCGACCGTGTGCAGAAAGTACCCGTGGCGGGTGCGAGCGACGAACGTCAGCAGCCGCTCCAAGCCGAGTCCGTGGCAGCGGCAGTGATCGAGATGCAAGCGGAGGTGGCGAGTGGTGCGCTTGGAGGCGGCGCAGACGCAGCCGCAGACGTGCTGTGGCAGATGGGAAACACTACAACAGGAGGAAGCACTAGCGCAGAAGAAGCAGACGACGCAGTAGGTAGAGCCACGCAGGCAGAGGCGACAGGTGAAGGCGGCCAGCTAGTGGCAGCAACGAGCGAGAAGGAGACTGGCGCACGTGACGCGACTGCGAACGACCACACGACGAAGCAGCAGACGCGACCACCGACCGCCACAGAGCGAACAGAAGCGAGTGGCGCACCAATGGAACCACCGCCACCACCAGTAACAACGACTACAACAACAACGAAGAAGCGCAAGGCCAAAGCCCAGCTCTCGTCCGCGTCCGCGCGCAGTCTCTTCCAATTCACGTGCAAGACGCTCCAGTCCCAGCGACTGGAGCACGAAGTGCGGGCCCGTGAGCTGGACGAGAAGACGACGCAGCTCGCGACGGAGCGGGAGACGTGGGAGAAGAAGATCCGGAGTGTGAAGCGCCGGCTCAGGGACTTTGGCCACCCAGTCGACGTCTTGGAGCCAAACGACAGCACCTTCACCACCAACAACAACAATCCGAACAACGGGGTTGGCGACAACGGGGCGACCAACAGCACCAGTGGGACCGACTCGTACTTACTCGCGAGCACGGACTGGAACACAGCAGCGTCGTCGATGGTGACGACCGCAGCGCTCAGTGGCGGCAACGCGACGACGCCGCCGACGAGTCTGATTACGATGCGGGACGCGCTCGGCAGCCGTGCGCACGGATTCTCGGGCGCGGGTGTGGGCGGCATTGCGGACTCGCACATCCCCGTGAGCATCCGGCACCTCGAAGAGCAGATCCGCTCGTCGCTCCAGGCACGGAAGCGCATGGTCCTCGACATGATGCGGGACCTCCAGGGCGTGCAGGACAAGCCGAAGCCGCGGCTCGGGTAATACAATGCATACAATGGAGTAGTCGTGCGCCAACACCCCTGGGCGTCTGGTGCTGTGGTCCGACAGAACGTGAAACAGAAGCCATCGTCACCCACTCCTGCGATGGTCGAGAGGACGCTTGCTTGTGGTGGCGATGGAGATGCGGATGCAAAACTGGAGAACAGTGTGCTGAGAGTTTGGGTGTTGAGGGGTTGACTCTGCCAACGTGGCGAGGCGGACTCAGTACCAGTACGAGGAGAAAGAGGAGCTGTCATTGACGACAACGAGTGGTAATGACGAAGCCATCGATCACCAGCTGAGCCTCGACACTCGACCGCCTCGGCAAAAGCCTGCGTGTTTAGTGTGACCTTCGACCCTTCCATCCCAACCACTGTCACCGTGACTTCAGTACGCGTCCATACTCTTCAGCACAAGCGCCTTCCTTCACTCCGACTTGGCTGATGACGCCTCCGCCTTGGACGAGAGCGTCATTTTCCCAAACAAAGCGACGTGAGCGACGCCAATCAGGACGGTCAGGCGCTGGCGCCACTCTACGTCGACACCAGCAGCCCACGCGTCGCTCTGAACGCCGTAGACGAGCGTGACGGCGCTGCCAATGTACACGAGCGTGCCCACGAGTCC
>JAASGD010000498.1:0-21361 GCA_023334115.1 Globisporangium megalacanthum
ACGACAGTCTGTTGGCGTCGCAGCGGTCGAACGACGAGCTGTCGGCTGTTGTCGCTGATCTCCGGTCGAAGCTCGAGCGTGTGGAGCAGGCAGCTCGCGAAGAAGAGGTGGCTCGCTCCACACTGAAGCAACAGCTTGAGGAGCGTGCGTCTGAGCTCGAGCGAAGGAGCGTACGGGCTGAAGCGGATCGACAAGCGACAGCGAAGGAGCGACAGGCACTCGAGAGCACGAAAGCCGACTACCGCAAGTGCAAACTGCGTGTCGCAGAGCTCGAACCGCTCGTCGCACAGTTACGGAGCGACCGCCAGCGGCTCGAGCGCGAGTGCCAGCTCCAAGCTGCGCGGCTCGAGAACGTCACGAAGGCCAACGACAAGCTCGTCGGTCACGACAACAAGCGCCAGAAGATCCAGTACCACGTCAAGGTGAAGGAAGAGAACAATCGACTGCTGGGCGAAGTGCGGCAGCTCACAGACGACAAGTTCCGGCTCCAGACCAAGCTCGACAAGCTCCGCCTCGCACTCAAAGAGAAGGAGAATGTCGGGGAAGGCGTCGGTGTGGCGACACGACCAGCTAGCGCTTCAAGTGCTGCGTCGTCTGCGAACACTAAGGCGGCGGCGTCTGCTAGTGTCAGTCGGGCTCCTAGTGTGAAGAAGCTGGTGCCCGTGACCGCTGGACTCGGTGGCCTCGAGACCTCGAGCCTCGCGACCGCCCAGCCCACGAAGAAGCGGCTCCACAGCCGCATTGAGCGGTCCAACAGCAGTCTATCATAGTGAATTCAAGTTCAAGTAGTCCCGAGCGTCCGTTTCGTGTCGTCTTCTCAGTCAGTCTTCACAGTCGTCGGGATGTCGTCTCTTGTCGGGATCGCTCGAGCAGAGACGGTCGAGTTGTCGGCTCCCACGAGCTCAGCGCTTCAGAGCTTCGCGGTCCACGCGACCGACGAGAGGCGTCTTGATGCGTCCCAGCCGAGTGCATTAGTGGAGGTGGCGACAGCAGTGGGGCGACAGGACACGCAGGCGTCACCAGGACAAGCTGATGGAGTCATCACCGCTGCTGGGGATCGAACGCTCGTGACTACTAGAGATGCGGATGACGGCGACAGGTACTCGAGCTTTGGCGATGACGACGCCAACAACGAGGAGGAGAACGAGAAGCGAACGGGGGACAAGGCGAAGGCGAAGGCGTCGGCTCGCAAGCAACATCTCCTGGATAAAGACAACGAGAACGAATCTGAAGGAGAAGTGACGGCCCCAGAGCGAACGACTGCGAGCGACTCGCGAGAGAGCAAAGTCTTCCTGCGTGCAGTCTACCACGCAGACATGCGGACGATTCAGGACTTGCTCACGAGCGGAGACGCGAGCGTGACGACAGCCGACCAGGTGGGTTCCGTCTGTCCTTCGGTTGGTCTCATATCTTTCACGGTCGAACCGAGCGGCCGACACTCGTGCGATGTGCGTCGTGTTACTCTGTGGGGTTGTATGGCGGACGGCAGCACGGATGGAGTGGACTCCACTGGGCAGCGTCGCAGGGCCACACGAAGATTCTGGAGCTGCTGCTCAAGAAGGGAGCGTCGGTCGACGCTGTGGAGCACGTACGTGGTGGATGGCGAGTGAGTTTGTTCATATCGAACGCTCTCGGAAGTCGGGATTCAGTAGTGCGTGTGTGTCTGGGCAGATCAACGGCTGGACACCACTGCACGTGGCTGCGGTGCGCGAACTGCTGCCGTGTGTGCAGCTCTTGTTACGGGCCGGCGCGAGCGCTCGCATCAACGACAAGTACGGCGACAGCGCGTCCGACTTGCTCCGATGTGTGCGCGGCAAGAAGCGCGAGAAGGTCTTGCAGGTGTTGCTCCAGTTTGCACCACGAAGCGGTGCATGACGGATGGATGGATGGTCTTCGTGAGCACGAAGTAGTGGAACTTGAAGAGGTTTGGAGTGCCATCATGGTCCTTTCAAAATGACGGAATCTCGCAAATATCATGATTTTTGTATTTGAATGGGGAATTGATTCGGGAGCACATTCTCGAGAGCACAGTGGCAAGTTTTTTAGTCACACCACGAAGAAACTTGAGCGCTGGCATCGGTGCTGGTGAACGCACTTGGCTTTTACCGATGCGGTGGCGAACGTGTGGTTCGCTTGACGCTCTCGCAACAAACGCATGAGGTGTGTTAGTCTCGCTGTGCTTGGTCAAGAACGGGTCTTGTTGCCAACACCGTGTTGGGTGAACACGGTTGTCAGGAGCGCTCTATTTAGGAGATAGAGATTGTATTTGGGAAGCGACTGTATTTGTTTTTTCGACATGAGTATCGTCATTCTATACAAAACACAAGATGCGCATTGGACTCATGTCCATTTCACCACTGGAATTGGACGGAGGTCACGACGCAGGTCGGGTGACAACCATCACCTCGTGCCATCCGCCGATGGATGGCTGGCGGTCCGTCGTCCGACTTGGACAGCGCCTGCTCTTCCAATCACGCTTCACCCGAAGCGCAGCGCCATTCTCCCACGTGCGCTGTCCGTCGCAGTCGTCGCTCCACAGCTCACCGCGTCTCTCCCATCCTCCAACAATAATGGCCACTGACACGAAGAAGTGGTTCTCCGAGACCGAGGCGCTCTGGCCGGGCCAGAAGTTCTCGCTCGAGATGGAAGAAGTGCTGTTCCAAGGCAAGTCGGACTTCCAAGACGTGCTCGTGTTCAAGTCGGCCACGTACGGCAACGTCCTCGTGCTCGACGGCGTGATCCAGTGCACGGAACGGGACGAGTTCTCGTACCAAGAGATGATCACGCACGTGCCGATGTTTGCGCACGCGAACCCAAAGCGCGTGCTCATTGTCGGCGGTGGTGACGGTGGCGTGCTCCGTGAAGTCGTCAAGCACGCGAGTGTCGAACACATTGTGTTCTGTGAGATCGACCCGATGGTGTGCGACGTCTCGCGCAAGTTCTTTCCACACACGCTCGCGACAGCGTTCGACGACCCGCGGTGCACGCTCATCCACGCCGACGCGGCTGCGTACTTGCGCGACAACACGACCGAGGAGTTTGACGTGATCCTTGTCGACTCGTCCGACCCGGTCGGACCGGCCGAAGTGCTCTTCCGGGCCGAGTTCTACGCCGACATGAAGAAGTCGCTCGCGCCGAATGGGATCGTGTGCACGCAAGGCGAGTGCCTGTGGCTCCACTTGGACCTCATTGTCGACGTCCTCACGCGCTGCCAAACGTACTTCCCGACGATCCAGTACGCGTTCACGACGATCCCGACGTACCCATCTGGTCAGATTGGCTTCATTCTCTGCTCGCTCGACGAGAGCGATGACGCGCTCGTGAAGCCCAAGCGGACGCCCACGCCCGCGGTCCAGGACACGCTCCGGTACTACAACAGCAAGGTCCACGAAGCGGCGTTCGTACTCCCCATGTTCGCCGAGCGGAAGATCCGCACGGTGCGCAAGACTGGCAGCAAGAAGAACTAGGAGAGAGAAGGGAGAGGAGACGGCGTCACGCTGGTCCGCACGTGTCTGTCTGTCCATACAGTAAGTAGTAGCGAGCAATCGATTGCCATCCGTTCAGCGTGCGTGGGAGCCTCTGGGACTCTACTCTCTCTACTCGGACGCGCCGTGTGGTCGTCGGACAGCAAAGAGCGTGATCTTGTCGGTCTTCCAGCAAAAGTCAGGCGTCTGCTCCACCACGAGCTGCCACACGTACGGCACAAAGAACTGCTCGGGACTCGGCTCTTCTTCGTACCGGTAGCTCGCGTCGTCGTCAGTGTCGTCAGTGTCGTCATTGCGACGGCGACTCGTGCGGGTGCCGACGCCACTCGTCGCTGCTGTCGCTGCCAGTATACTCACGCACTCGGAGCGGATGAGAGTGAGCACCGTGTCGACGTCCAGGACGTCGTCGGGAGACGTTCGGGCGTCAACGACAGCTCGGAAACGGGCGAGCGTGGTCCACACTGGCCCATTGCCGACGTGCGGTGCAAACTCTGGATGTTCGTGGAGCGCTGCGAACGTCTCGGCCCGGTACAGCAGCGCATAGATCTACAAGCCCACCGTGTCAGTCAGCCGTCCGTCAAACGACCGTGTGGCGACCAAGAGACGACGTACAAGTTGGGGGTTCCGTGGCAGTAACGGCGCCTTGAGACACGACGACACGACACCGAGCAGCAGCCGCACAAACTCGACGTACGCCGTCCGCTTCTGCGCCACCGCGTCGTCGTCCTTCGCGTCGTCGTCCCTCGACAGCTCGGCCCGTCCTAACTGCGCTTCTTTCTTCGCGAGGAGCTCAATGAGACCCACAATGCCCTGGGCCGCCGTGACGTGGAGGTTCTCAGCGCTCCGCGCGAGGTTCGAGAGCGCAGCGAACGCGTTCAGATGTAGGAAACTGTCGTGGAAGTGCGTAATGTTGCGCCAGATGAGGCGCGTAAAGAGCACGATGAGGAGACTCCCGAGCGAGATCTCGAGCATGTACCGCTCCGTGTACCACGGGACGCGACGGACCGTCACGTGCGTGTGCGCGGCGCGAACGAACGCCGCGTCCTGGGTGAACGTGAGCAGCACAATCACAAGGAGGTAGAGCCGACTCGGTGCGACCGACCGCGCGTGGTACAGCGTCTCGAGGAGCGGGAGGACGAGCCGCTCGAGGCTGTCGGGGTCCGCGATCGCAGCGTCTCGCATCCGGACGTTCGTGTACAAAAGCGTGTAGAGCAACAGGTGGCTCGATTCAAACGGTGCGTTCTGTCCGATCGCAGCAAAGAGCGGAGCGAACGACAGCGACAGTGTCGACGACGGGGTCTTGGGGCTGTCGGCTGTCGTTTCAGTGTCGGCTGTCGTCGTCTCCGTGTCTGTGAGACTCGCCAACGCGTCTCGGAACGGGTTCTGGACCCGTTCGTCGTCTCGGTAGCTCTGAAGGAGCACAAGGAGCAAGAGGACGCTCCGGTCTGCGAGTGGACACGCGTGGGCGTCGTTTGTAACAAAGTACTCGTAGAAACTCCGTGGAAAGCGGAAAATGCTGGCTGTCGACCGTACAGTGCGTTAGCAGGTAGAAACGAACCCACCATTTTGTCCGCGTATACACCACAAAGTACGCACGTACTTGCGAGGCTGCCGAGTCCGTCGAGCGTTAAGTACGAAAAGTGCTCTGCGTCGTCGGCGCTGTCGGCTGCTTCCGAGATCTTGATGAGCGACATGGCGACTGCGTTCTCCCGCGTGACACGCACCGCACGGGCGTCCTTCGCCACGGACGGCGCTTGGGATTGGTCGATATAGTGCTGGAGCAAACGCTGGACGAGACTGGGCGCCCAGTGCGCGGTCTTCTTCGCACCGTAGGACGCCATGAGTAGGTGGAGGAACGGGTTGTGTGTCGTCACGTCGCGTACGTCTTTCGAGTGGTCCCGTGGGAACGCGACGGGCGACAGCAGCACGAGCAGCGTGCTCACAATCTCCACGTGGATGTCGTACGTCCGTGGCCTAGAAACCATACATAATAACGAGGTGTTAGAAGTGACCAATTAATTGCCATAAAGAACAATATTCTCCATATTTGGTACGTACGTGGGTCGAAAGTCGACGAGAACCGTCACGAGCGTCTCGAGAAAGCGGCTCGCGAGGTCGTCGTAGGCCTCCATCGCAGCTTCTTTTCCTAGCCACGAGTATCACCATTCCCACAAACTCTCAGTGCACGGTTTGCTACAAACCATACATCACAGGGACTCGCCACCCCACCCAATAGAAGCCAAAGGTACCCTACGCACTTCGTGGCGACACACTCGCGGCCCAGTCCTCGCTTGGTGGCTGTCGGTTAAAGTGGGCGAGGAGCGCGCATTCGTCCTGTTTCTCGACAAATCGCATCGCTAAGAGCCGGACGAGGCAGAGCGCGTTCAGCGCGTACGTCACTTGGCTCTCAACGCTCTTTCTGGCGCCGTCCGCACTCGTTGCGTGCGCAGTGAGCTCTTCCGGTGTCATGCGGTCCATGCGAACACTCAGCAGGAGCGACAGGACGGCGGAGCGCAGCAAGACGCGGAAGTTACCCGACACGAGGCTGTTCTGGGCTGGCATACATTGTTCCAGTTAACACACGTCGCATACACCTGCAGTGACGTGGGATCCATCGACGTGTTCGCACCGACAGCTGTGCCAAACTCGCGGTTCAGCTGTTCGAGCTGCGCCTGCGAGAGCGTCGTGAGCGGAGGCGACGCTGCCAGCACCGCCGCGTACGCGCTGTCCTCGCGTGGTACCGGCGCGCGGCCCGCGATCTTTTCGAACGCTGCGCGCTCGCGCGCTGACGCGAACGCGAATGGCGCGTCGGACCTCGATGGTGCTGATGACGCAGCTCCCATTTTCGAGAACTCGTTGTCAAGGTATCAAAAGTGGCACCTATACGTGACAGTTATTGAAGTTAGTTATGTTACCGAAAGTTGATAACCGCTTTAATACCGGTAATACCGTTGAGCAACACCGAAATGAAGTGATACCTCGTTAAGAACAAGATACGTTACGTATCAATAGCACCTTGTACTCTGTTCTATGCACGAACGCGGAACTCGGCAAGGAGCGGAAGGTGATCCGACGGCGACAGCTCGCTCGGGAGCGCAACTTTTCGCGTCGCGGCTTGGAGCGACATGAGCTCCAGCAGCGCCACCGGCTCGATCCTGCGAGTGAATCGCCCACCATATCATCCCGTCCGTACGTCAGTAGGTATCAGTTATGCCACAGTCACGGCAGCCACGGATCGCTTACGTGGCAGCTGGCTGGTAAAAGACGTAGTCGAGCGTGCCGACGAAGCTCGCGACCTGCGCGCTCTTGTCTTCCGCCTCCGTCGCTCCATTCACGTTCGTAAAGTCGGGCTCTCGGCTTCCGGCGCTGTCCGTCGTCTGGTACTGTGCGTACGCACTGTGAAAGTGCTGCTCACGAGTGAGTCGGTCGTAGACGCGGCTGCCAGGGAGCGAGTTAAAGTCGCCAGCAAGCACGACAGGCACGTGCTGCAGCCGTACGAACGCCTGGAGCAGTCGCAAGAGACGCTGCGTCTGCAGCAGCTTCACGTCTTCTTGCGCTGGGTCCCAGAACAAGTGCGTTGTCGCGACGACGACTTCGAGCGGCTCGGCTGCGTGAGTTGTCGTCGTCGGCAGCTGCTTCCAGCGGGCAAAGAGACCGACGCTTCCTCGCTGGACGCGCGTGAGGAGGTCCGGACTGCAATCTATCGTATCAATTACACGACACAGCGGACTGTGTGAGCCACACTAGAGCGCCTCGTAGGCCCGCACAGCTGGTAGCGGACGCACCAGACTCGTCGCCCACAGGCTCGTCGAGACACACGACCTG
Organism: Globisporangium megalacanthum; assembly: GCA_023334115.1. Classification (NCBI taxonomy): domain Eukaryota; phylum Oomycota; class Peronosporomycetes; order Pythiales; family Pythiaceae; genus Globisporangium; species Globisporangium megalacanthum. The sequence goes on from JAASGD010000498.1 coordinate 7,311, forward strand.
GTGCTCCACGAGCTCAAGCGCTGTGCGCTTCCAGAACAGCGCGACGCCGTCCTTCTTGCCAGCGCGTTTTTGCGCGTACAGTCTATGCAAGCACGCCCACTCGTCAGTCGTGTTGACTGCCGCAGACTCCAGCGTACACTGTAGGAACCGTGACGCTCGCACGTTCGCACCCCGTGTACCCGAGGCGCTGCATCATCTCGGCCCAGAACTCTTCGTACATGTCCACTTCCTACTCCGTGTGAGCTCATATCACAATCAACACGCGCCATACAAATACGCCTACAGAGAAGCGATGCGAGTGGACTAGTACTCGCCTGGAGACAGACCACATCCGGTTGGACTGGAAGCGCTGCGAAGACGCCCTCCTGGGCACCAGAGGGGCCACTGCTGTTAGCCACATTTTCGACAGATAGCAGTGATCGTGTGTGTGTGCAAGCACAGCAATTGCGCACCAGCTCCTTTGACCGGCGCTTCCACCGCAGGACGCTCGGTGTACAGTAGGGAAAGAAGCGCGACTTGACGTACACCTGCGCGAGTACGTTGTACGTCATCACGCGCAGGGTCGCGCGGCCGTCAACGGCGTCCTCTGGTCACCACGCGATGTATAATAAGTACGAGAGCGACAGGCGAGTGACGTGGCGTGCGTCCACTAAGAGTGCCACCACCTTTCGCCGCGAGGTCCCGCATCTTGGTCAACTCCATTTTCAATTGTCAGTTTGCAGTTCGTTCCGATTGATCAAGGATCCCTTGATTTTCATCCAATGACTATTCGTTTCGTTCCATTTTCTTCAACCACCGACGAGTTGAGCCAATTCAGCCCGTGGATTGGATGAAAACAAATTCACGAACGGTTTACCGCGGTTCATCGGACCGGACGAACCGTGGTCGGACCGCGCCAATGTGGAAGCGATTGAGTGGCCGTGAGAGGTGTCTCGCCGCCACTCACTCGGTTCTGCGCGACGTCCATTGTATAGTGCTGAAATCACAAACTCCAAGGTAAGGGTCGCCTGCCTGCCTGCGTGGATGCACGCATGGTGGAGGTGTGGGCAACCAATGTGTGCGAGTGATTGGGGCGAGCGAGCGAACGAGCGAGCGAACGAGTGCGTGAGGGTGGGCGGATATGGAGCAAAGCGAACGGCGCGACAGGAGACAGCGCACGAAGTGCTGCCTGTATGGCGAACCTGCCAACACGAACTCCCGCCAGATGACAACGCATGTTCCAGTAGAGTGTGCATGTCGACTCTGCTCCGGAGCGCGTGGCGCATGCGGCAACCAGAGTGGCGCAACAGGCAGTTCAACAGCGCAGCCAGCAGCAGTGCGCAGCTGTACAGGCAAACAGTCAACAGCTCCTCCTGACCCGAACCGCTCGCCTGGTTCCGCCTCTCGCGCTCTCGTTCGCTCGCCCCATCGAAGCTCGCAACAGCCTGCCCTCCGCCAGCAACAGACAGCAGTAAGAGCAGCAAACGAGCATCAGTGGACTAATCCTCCCACTCATCTGTGCGCCGCTGTTCCCATAGATGGTGCAAGTTACTCCCGTCGTCCGCCCGAAGATCGTGAAGAAGAAGGTGACCAAGTTCAAGCGTCACCAGTCGGACCGCTTCAAGCGTCTTTCCGTACGTACAATCGTCCTCTTTGCAGCACACGCAGAGCCACCACAGCAGCAGCAGTAGCACCCACCGCACAGGGTCGAGTCGATCCCATTGCTGCCCGTGTTCCGGTGTTACGGCTGCTGCTGTTGCACCCTCGAGACCGCCTTCCGATCACATCCTCCGCCGCTAACAGCTGCCTATCATCCATCGTGTGATGTGCGTGGTGTGATCCACAGGAGTCGTGGCGACGCCCGAAGGGTATCGATGGCGTCGTGCGCCGCAAATTCCGTGGCGCGATCCGCATGCCGAACATCGGCTACGGCTCGAACGCCAAGACGCGCCACCTGCTGCCGAACGGCTTCCTCAAGTTCGTCGTGAACAACGTCGCGGAGCTCGAGCTGCTCTTGATGCACAACCGCAAGTACTGCGCTGAGATTGCGCACAACGTGTCGGGCCGCAACCGCCGTGCGATCGTCGAGCGTGCCGAGCAGCTCAACGTGCGCGTGACGAACCCGAACGCGCGCGTGCGTGCGGAGGAGAACGAGTAAGCGAGCAGCTGCGCTTTTGCGGGCGGCTCGAGCGGACTCCGCGGCCTTCTTCAAGGCCGGAAGGACGGAGCGATTGATTTGAGGCTTTCAGCAGCTACTGCCAGGCGGGCAAGTGACGATAAGACTTCACCACTCTTCTGCTTGCGCTGCGGTTTTCGCCACCACTGGCGTTGTTGTGTGTCGTTATCAGGAGCTCTGGCTGCATGGCGTCTGGTTGTCTCTTGCAGAGGTCTGGTGGACATCTCTCCACTGTGTTCACTGCTGGATCACGATCATGATTGATGTTTGAGTGGGATTTTAATTGGCCACTCGATTCGACATCTTGCTGTTTGTATGCTCACCCACTAACTCATCAATTCAAGTCACGAAAACCCACCATTTGCCGACTTTTTCATCTTTTTGAGTGCGCAAAAGACATGATCCGCGCTCTGATGCTCCGCCAGCGGAGCCCTGCGGTGGCGCTGACGGCGCTCACACCCTCGCTCTCACGTGCTCTTGCCACGCGCACTGCCTCACGCTCAACAGCGATGACGCAGACGCGGTGGCAGCTGACCGCCAGCGCTCGCCGCACGTTCGCCTCGGAGTCGCCCAAGTCCCGCGCCGAGCGGCTGCGGCGCGCGGGCATGGCAGAGGGCAATCGGCGTGCGCTCATCTACCTCACGGGCGTGGCTGTCGCGTGGGTCGGACTCAGCTACGCGTTTGTGCCGCTCTACAAGATCTTCTGCAAGGTTACGGGCTTTGGCGGGACGACCCAGCGCGTCGAGCTGGTCGCAGCGGACCGTCTCACCCCGCGGGAGGACGCCAAGCCGATCCGCATCACGTTCGATGGCGGTGTAAGCGCCATGATGCCGTGGACCTTCCGACCGCAGCAGCGCGAGCTCGTGCTCGTGCCGGGCGAGACCGCACTGGCGTTCTACACTGCGAAGAACCAGACGGACAAGGCGATCACTGGCGTCGCGACGTACAACGTGTACCCGCCACAGGCTGGCGTCTACTTTAACAAGATCCAGTGTTTTTGCTTTGAAGAGCAGCGCTTGAAAGCGCACGAAGAGATCGACATGCCCGTGTTCTTCTTCATCGACCCGGAGATCTGCGACGACCCGAGCATGACGGCCGTGCACAACATTACGCTCTCGTACACGTTCTTCAAGACGGACGACGTGAACGAAGAGGATGTAGAGGAGGAGGACACGGAGGTAGCGAGCGCGTAGACTGGCGGACGCAGCGAGTGGGCTGGGCTGTGTGTGTGGGGGGTCATCCATCTTAGACATGCAAACTTGAGCATGAATAGAGAGAATCGAAAGAACGAAAAGACTTTGTGGCGTTTCGTACGTTGTATTCGTTTGAAGGCGACGGAAAGGTGTTGTTCATGCTTGGTCGAGAGCTGTGTGGTCGCTCTCGACCAAGTGCCAGCCTGTTCTGCGCCTTCAAGGTGATGTACCAAACGTGATTGCGTTGTGTAATTATGCTATTAAAATGTCTTATTATAGCGATTATTTTATTCTTGTGAGTCAATTCACCATCTCCAATTATTTTCTTAGGTCAATTCAGTGATATCAGAAACGTTGCTGCTCAATTTTGGAGATCGATCTCCCCTATCCCTGTGTGATCACATTGCTCTTGATAGTGCTGAAAATGAGGGAACTGGCTTGGATGGACTTGTGTGTTTTTTTTCACCAGCGCGAAACCCTCCAAGGACCAAGTTCCGAACTCGCCGCGCCGAGTTCACTTACTTGCTTCCGTCCGCGCACGCCTCCACCGATCGCCGCCGCAGTCCGCAGCCGCGCCTTGTGCTCGTCCCGCAGCAGTAGCAGCAATGTCTGGCAAAGAAGAGCACGACAACGACGAGATCCGCGAGCAGGACCGCTTCCTCCCGACGGCCAACATCTCGCGCATCATGAAGGTGTCGCTGCCGTCCACCGCCAAGATCGCCAAGGACGGCAAAGAGACTGTCCAAGAGTGCGTGAGCGAGTTCATTTCGTTCATCACGAGCGAGGCGAGCGACAAGTGCCAGCAGGAGAAGCGCAAGACGATCAACGGTGACGACATCATCTGGGCCATGAGCACGCTTGGCTTTGACCAGTACGTTGAGCCACTCAAGCTCTACCTGCAAAAGTATCGCGAGTCGGTCAAGGTCGAGAAGAACGACAAGAAGGACAACGTCGGCTCGTTTGGCGCGTCGTCGTAGGCGGACGACGGGCAGTGAGAGCGAGCGATCAAGCGAGCGTGTCGGTCAAAAGGAATGAGGGCCGATGACGTGCGTGCTTGCGTCATCCGTGGTTCATCCGCCTCGCCCGCCTTCCGGAAGGAAGGTGTATGGTACCGATGAAAGCAACAGGCGAGCGAGTCGGAGGCAGCTGACCGACCGAGAGAGCGAATGAGCGAGAGAATGAGCGAGAGAGACGAGTAGCGAAGTGTATTTTGTGATGCGCGGTGGTACCACTTTGGTGTTTTTGCGAACGTGTGTGGAGGAAGGGAAGGTGAAGGTGAAGGGACACTTGCTGTGCAAAATCAAGAGTGTGTATATATGCTTATGGAAGCTGCTCCGATTACTGAAATGCATGTGATGTCGTTCGTGTCCGCTGGCTCGCAAGCTCCGTTCACGATGACTTCTTCTTGATGAACATGTTGTAGACGACTGTGAGGATGCCGAGGAGCAGGATGAGGCAGATCATGTCCATCATGCACTTGTCAGCGCTCCGGCCGACCTGTGCAAGCGTCTTCTTCATCTTCATATTCACGCTCTCGACTGGGGGCGAAGAGCAAGCGAAGTGCGTCTGTGCCGTCAGCAGTAGAGCGAGAGCTAAAGATCAGGGACGATCGGAGACGTCTCGTACCGTGGGCTTGCGTCGTGTCGATACGCTCTTCGAGACCGTCGATCATGATACTCTGCTGCTGGAGCTCCTCGTTCAATCCGCGAGCGAGCTGTCCAAGCTCTTGGACACCCTCGCCAATCTGATCGATCATCACGTCCTAGGAACACACACCCGAAGCCCGCGCACCCGCCGCATCATCACGAGACGCACATCCCAGCTCAGTTTGCGTCCGAACGCACGTGACGACAGCTGCTCTCCCACGCAACGAGACAGACGTACGAATCGCTGGTCGTTGTGCTTGATCTGCACCATCACGTCGCGTTGGTCGCCCGTAATCTCTTCCTGACCAGCGGGGTCGCCTCCTCGTCCTTCTCCTCCTTCTCCACCGCCACCACCGCCGTTGTAGCCACCTCTTCCGCCACGGGCGCCGCGACCGCCGCCAGTGAAGAACCCGCTGCCTTCAAACGCCCCGACAGCCGATGCCACACCTGTTCGTTCGAACGACGACCTGTCTGCACCCGGCGCGCGATACCCAGCAGTCGAGAGCTCCTTCACGAGCGCAAACTCGGACAAGTACTGCTCGATGATCTCTTTCCGGATCTGGAGCTCGGCGGGTGGGAACTTGCTCTAGTGTGTCCCAAGCCTTCCAATCAGCCACCTATCACCTGCAACAGGGACGCACGAGACGCGTACATACACACAAGCGAGAGCAGCGCACCTTTTTCTTCTTTGTCTCTTGCTCGTAGCTTGTCTGGAGCTCGGCAATGTCTTGGCCGACGAGCCGAATGTCCTCTCGGATCTCCTGCTGGCGCCGGATCGCTTCCCGCGGGTGCTTGTTGCGCTTCAGTTGCGCGTCCGGGTCTTGCAAGTTCTTCCGAGGCAGCAAACAGCAGCAGCACAGTCACAGCGGCAGAACAGCCCACGCAGATCAGTCACAACGTCCTCTCCGCTCTCGAGCCACACGCTGTCGTCAGCTAAAGTACGTTCTAACACTTCAGTCAGTACGTACAAACTTGAGGCGGTGCAGGCGCTCGCCCACTTGGACCTTGAGGTCGTGGAAGCGGTCACCGCCACTGCCGCCTTTGCCCTTCTTCTGACGTCCTTCCTCGCCGCCCATGTCATTGTTGATCTTGGTGAGCTTGTTGATGAGCCCATCGAGTTCGCGGCTCATTGCTGGTACTTTGGGTTCCGCTGCTGGAGCGCGTCAAGTCAGTCGCGAGCGAGGACGTGGAACGCCTCTAGAGCTGGAGAACGAATGCAACCGTGACGTGACGAGCTCCGCTGGGCGTCTGGACGAGCGTGTGCGGAGGAGCTCCACACCTCCTCGTGTCTTGGATGTCGCCTTTCTGAAACCGATGCCTGAAATGGCTACATGTGGATTCAATAAAGTACGATCGGTCTTCTTGCGACCTTCGTGCGACCGCGCATCATTTTGACACGCCAAACTTGCAATTCCCTCGCGCCACTCCCTCGCACCTGTGACGTGACGCCCAGCGCCAATGATCACTCGACCAGCACCTCCATCGCTCGCAGTCCCAGCCGCAGCGGCGTCCGCTAAAACGCAGGACTTTGCGCACCGCATCGTCGAGTTCGCAGACTATGACGCGTGCTGCAAGTTCTTCCGTGAGAAAGCGGTGGCCTTCGATGTGCCAACTGCGGCCGGCTGGAGTCTGCTCATGCGCATCTGTGCTTGTGGTAGGGCTGCCTCTTGCGGGTATATCAGCGCATTCATTGCGTTGGTTGGTTGCGAGCGTGACGAGGTCTTTTCAATACCTCGTTTACAGGACGAGCGGACCTTGTGGGGCTCGCAGTGGACGCGACCTCCATCGTCTCGTGTGCCACAGTGCCGAACCGGACGAACGTGCTCCATCTCGCCGCCATGTCGAGCAACGTACGCAACCAACGCTCGCTCTGTCACCCATTCGGACTTGAAAAATTGCTGCTGTCGTTACGTTCCATTGCCTGTGAACCAACGAATGGGCCTCCTGTTCGGATGCTCGCAGCCGCACGTGATGCAAGAGCTCCTCGCGACCTCCGAACGGAGAGCCAAGCTCCAGGCTGCCGTGGACCTTCCAAACATCAACGGCGATACTTGTACGTACGCTTCATCCGTAGCAGCCGTCGTTTGGATACAACAACAGTATGGGAGAGAGAGAGACTCACGCGATCGCCTGCTTGAATGCAGCGCTCATGATGGCGAGCGTGGCCAAGAACGCAGTGGCAGCGCGGCTGCTGCTCTCGGAACTGAACGCGAACGCGTCGTACGGGAACGCGAGTGGCATGACAGCGCTCATGTGCGCGGCCCGTCTCGCGGCTCCGTCGGACGGCGTGCGGACCTCAGAGCTGGACATGGCTGCAAGTGCTGAGATTGTGCGGCTCCTGCTTGCGAGCGCGGTCGCTGTGAACGCGACCGACGTCACGAGTGGAAACTCGGCACTGCACTTTGCCGTCCTGAGCCACAACACACTCGGCGTGAAGGCGCTCACTGCACGTTCTGTGGACGTAGACGTGCTGCTGAGGAACAGAGCGGGGCTGACAGCGATCGACGTCGCAAAGCGCGTCGGGGCGTCGGCAGAGATCGTCGCGTGTCTCAGCGACCGACTCGCCGACATGGAGAGCGCTGCTGCTGAGACACAGCGTGAGGTTCTTCGAACTGAGATGATGGTGACGAAGACGAGGACGACGACGGCTGCTGGCGTCCCCGAGCGCGTGACCAGCAACAGTACGAGCAAGAAGAAGAAGAAGAGCAGGAACAAGAGCAAAGAGAAGAAGCCGCTTGTCCAGAGCCTCGCACACGGGATGGAAGCTGAAAGCGAGGTGGACGTGGTGGCCGACGTGGACGTGTCTGGTACCAGCGAGAGGGAGGAGCCGAGTGTTGCTGGCTCCATGTCGACAGCGCGTGACACGGAACCAGCAGAATGGGCCCTCCCGGACCTCAACGGCGATGATAAAGACTGGGAAGAGGTCGCAGCGAAGAAGAGCCGTGAGTTGAGACCGGCAGGTGTGGGCGAGTGTGTGTGTCCTACTTATGCCCGCACTTCCACCTTTGGCTGATGCTGACAGGGAGGAAGGAACGAAAGGGCCACGAGGCACGTGGTGCGGAGTCTCACTTGCCACCTGCCAAGCCAGCAATGAAGCGACGAGAGCCAGAAGTGCACCAGGTTCCGATGCGGACAGAGACGACCAGGCAACCTCCTCCCGCCACCGTAGATGCGACCGAGCAAACCAAGTCACTTCCAGCTCCAGAGATGCCTGCGACCGCCACCACTTTGTCCACCACCTCCATTCCTCCTCCTCCTGTCGCAGCCGCCTCGTCCACGCCACCCCACAGCTCCGCTGTCTCGTACCATGCGCTCAACGCGGTCTTCCACCGGACGTTCCCACTGGCGGACGAGCTCGACATATCAGTTGAGGCGTTCGTGATCGCATCGTCGTCCACAGACATTGAGCTCCAGCCAGCGGACGGCGGCCTGAGCATCTCGCAGCTCGAGGCGCTTCAGGAGGCCCATCTGCGGGCGTATCACTACCTCAACGAGAAAAAGGTGCGGAGCTTCCCTTGCCCAACCAACAGCCTGTTCAGAGAACGGACGCTGACGCTGGGCTCGTATACACACGCACACACACACGTGGGCGACTGACTGCCTGCCTGTCTCTCCAGATGGAACTCGCGCGCGTCTTAGAGGCGCAGCGCCTTGAAGCCCACTATGCGTTGCAGAATGAGATCCTGAGCTTGAATGAATGAGCTAGGAGCTCCGTTCAGTCTGTCACCCGAGCTCCAACGTCTTGCTGAACTCCTCCTCTGTGAACGACAGCATCTTGGCCGCCTACAGAGCGAAAGAGAGAGAGCTGTCACGTAAGCTAGCAGCCCAGGTTGAGATACACCCACCCACATACCTCCATGTGAATGCGCTGTCGCTTGAGCAAGTCAATGAGCTTCATCTGCTTCTTGAACGCCACAAGGAGCTCGCTCTTGTGCTTCTCGAGCCGCTTGTTCTCGCGCGTGAGCGTCTCGAGTTCGCTCGTCACGGCCGCGTCCTTGTCGCGCGCTCGCCGCTCGTCCTGGAGCTGACTCTTTGCCTTCTCGAGCTCCTCTAACGCGCGGTTCAGTCGCACGTCCTTGGACCGGAACTGCTGCGCTGCTTGCTTCTCCGCACGCTGTCCGTCGTCCGCGCGCGTCTGCGCTGCTGCGAGCTGCGTCTCGAGGACGCGCTGCCGAGCGTCCTGTGCGGCACTCAGCTCCTTCTGCTTGTCGAGGAGCTGCTGGGTCTGCTGGCACTTCTTCGCGAGCACGCTCGTCTCTGTCTTGAGCTCCTCGATCTGCGCCTTCAGGACTGATTGCGACGCTTGCTAGGAGAAGGAGGGGACGACATCACAGTGAGCGAAGGAGAGGAGGGAGAGAGGACGACACCAGAGACAAAGAGACGGACGAACCAGCTCTTTCACGTGGCTGTTTGCAGTGTCGACCTCGTCCTGGAGCACGCGAAGACGCGCTTTCTGGTACCGCACCGTCGCTTCGAACCCGAGACCGTCTGGCGACGCCCCACTCGGGTTCGCACGAGCGGCGTCCGGAGGCGTTGGAGCTGCGGACGGGGACGCGGTTAACGCACTGCTGGCACCGCTCGGTCGAGGCTTCCGTCTACTGCTCGTCGCGGTCTCAACGCGGTCGCTGGGGGCGTTCAACGCCGTCGCAGCGTCGCTTGCGTCGGCCACTCGGGAGCCGAACGAGTCAATCGACGCGCTCAAGTCCATTGTGAGAACCGCTTTACCACCTGCCGGCCGTGCGCTCCCAGGCGAGTCACTCTCAGCATCGGCGCTGTTGGCGTCGTCGTTGTCTGGCTCTGCGCTGCTGGAAGCGCCAGTGAGCTGCTGCTGGTGGCGCTGCTCAATCGCCACCACACGCTCATTCAGCTCAGCGTTCTGCTTGAGCAGCGCCGCCTGGCGTGCGGCGAGACTCTCCTTCATGGCCGTCAGTCTGCTGGGCGACTCGATAGACTGGGTGATGGATCGATCAGTTAGTTCTATGAACGAAGAGACGCACGTGGGATCTATGGGATGGATTATGGTCCAGTATCAGCTCTTAGGAGCTCTCAAAGAGCAGTCCACGATGTCGCTGCTGGCCGTCCATAAGGAGTCGCTGGAAGCTCAGGTGGCGCGTCGACGGCGCTGCAAAGACCGCCTGCACGGCGTGCGCTTGCGCCTCCGAGCCGACCTCCAGTATCACGGAGCGCTTGAGTTGAGGGGCCGGACAGGACGACGCCGACGACGCGGCTGCAGGCTTGAGCAAGTGCCCCACGCTCTCCTGCAGCCACCGATACATCTTGAGTCCGTGCGGGTCTTCCGTCCCTCTCCTGCCAGCCTCCGTCGTATCGACGTGGTCCATTACGGACGCCACTCGCACGTCGGGTCCGTCGGAGAAGAGCGCGACGTGCGGTTCGTACGCGAGCACGTCCGGCGCGACGAGATGCCGCTCGCTCTCTGGGATATACGGCGGGTTGCACAGCACCACGTCGAACTGCTGGAAGAGCGTCCGCGTCCGCGTCCTGTCAATAGCTGTCGGTTTGTTCTCCTCCTCCTCCTCCTCCTCCTGGGCGTTGAGGTGCCGCAGAGCGCGTAGATCGCACTGGAGGAAGCTCGCGCGCTCCGTGAGTCCAAGATCACGGGCGTTCAGCTGCGCCATGTGCAGCGCGTCGCTGGCAATGTCAATGCCCACGCCAGTCGCGTGCGGGAACTCGGTGAGGGCAGCGAGGAGGAGACAGCCCGAGCCGGTCCCGACGTCGAGGATGTGGAGCACACTGTCGGGTGGATACTGTGCCGCAAGCGTCTCAATGAGCACCTCACTGTCGCTGCGCGGGATAAGCGTCGCAGGCGACACGCGGAACGGCAGCGACCAGAACTCGCGCGAGCCCGTGACGTACGCGAGCGGCTCTCCACGGCGTCGGCGTTCCAGGGCGGCGCTCAGCGTCTGCGCCTCGTCTCGCGTCAGCTGCGTGCAGACAAGAGACTGTGAGGTCGTGGTCGTGGAGGCAACGTGCCACGACCAGTGTACGCAAGCACCTGGCGCTCGAGATCGAGGAACACGTCGTTGCTCGCGGTCAGTGGCGGCTGCAACGCGTGTGCGACCAGCGCCTTCGCGTCGCCTTTGTGCGTTGGCAGCTGCTCGCGCGCCTCACGTAGTGCGTCGCGCACGCGCTGCTGGCTGTGGATCCAGCGGCGGACGGAGCAGCGGAGCGACCGACACGCGCGCATGCGCCGATGCATGTCACCTGAATCCGGACCTAATATAGGCGGTGCGTGATTCTCGCTTGGACGATTTTATTGTTTCGACGTGACTCAGTGACTCAGATACTGATTGACTGGCTCAGAACAAACTTCAAGGAACTGCAGTACAGTACCACCGGACTTCGTTTCATGGGCTCTGGAAGGCATCGCGTCTATTCGCTTTGCTTGCAGAATGGAACCAACAGCACGGAGGATCTGTGGGGAGAGCCGAGTCGAAACGAAGGCCAGAGCCCACTAATCGGGCGAGTGGTCGTTCGTCCCCAGCTTAGTGCTCCTCGTTCTCGCAGTGCTCCGCGTATGCCGCCTCGTCCATGAGTTCGTCGAGCTCCGACGGGTTCTCGACCTGCATGAACGAGTTCAAAATACTATGAGGGTCTCTACCACCCAAAGACACACACACACACACATCCAAGATCCACTTCTGTACCTCGATCTTGACGAACCAGCCACCGTTCATGGCCTCCTCGTTCACCAGGTTCGGGCTCTCGCTCAAGTCTTCGTTCACGGCCACGATCTTTCCGCTCACCGGCAGGTACACGTCGCTGGCCGCCTTCACGGACTCCACAGCGCCGAACGTGTCACTGTTATTATCCCCATATATACATACACACACAATAAGCCACACAGTTGAGTAAGTAACCCACACGCAATACGCTAGAAAGTAGAAAGAATGAAGGCACGCACCCTTTGGCGAACGACTGGCCGACTGACGGCAGGTCGACGAACACGACGTCACCGAGCGAGTTCTGCGCAAAGTCCGTGATCCCGACCGTGCCCTCCTTGCCGTTCAGCGTAATGTACTCGTGCGCCTTCGTGTACTTGGTGGAGAAAAACGCGGCAGTCGGTGGGCGCGCGAGGGCGAACGCAGCAGCCGACGGACGCGCGAGCGCAGACTTGGAGAGCGCAGAAGCGACGCGAAGCGCGAGCATGGTCGTCGAAGCGAGTGGGAGGCGAGAGTGGTGGCGGTTTGGCGAGTGACCAGGTACGGAGAGATAGTACTGTGAAGAGCCCTGAAATAGGTGACGAAGAGTACGAGAGGGTGACTTGATTTTTGTAGGGAACTTGTCGTTGAAATCTTGAGTTTTCGGAAGCGGGACACGTCCCGAAAGAAAACTTTCAATTCCGAAGATAAGAACCAAGTGTGATCTCAATACGGGACGAGATACGATATGGACCAAAAACCACTCCATTTTGTAACAAACCACTCCGTTTCATCACCACATCAGCAAACCTGCCTGCCCCCAGTGGAATCTCTCTCTCTCGAGCTCCTCTCTATGGGATCTGTTTGATGACCTGTGCAGGACTGCCCGCGACGACGCACCGTGGCGGCACGTCCTTCGTCACCACCGCGCCAGCTCCGACGACCGCGCAGTCGCCAATCGTGACGCCAGGTCGGATGATCGCACCACCGCCGATCCACACGTCGTCACCGATTGTCACGGGCTTGCCGACCGTCACAATGTGCTTTCCAGGTGGACCGCCACTGCTGCGCTCTACGGGGTCGAGCGAGTGCGTCGCAGCGTAAATCTGCACGTTCGGCCCCAGCATCGTGCGTGCACCGATGCGGACTTCGGCCGTGTCGAGGATGACACAGTTGAAATTCATGTACACGCTGTCACTGAGGTGGATGTACGTGCCGTAGTCGCAGCGGAATGGTGGCTCGACGTACACGCCCTTGCCAACTGAGCCCATGAGGTTGCCAAGCACAGCGGTGGCGTCGTCGCTTCCCGGTGGCAACGCGTTGAACTTGTCCACGAGCGCGTACGTGCGCACCTTGTCGACCACGAGGGACTCGTCGGAGGTTCCGCTGAACGGCAGGCCGCGCAGCAGCTTTTCCTTGGCTGTCAGCGTCATCGCGTCTTGTAGTACGAGCAAAGGCGACGCGAGCGACGGACAAGAAGTTGGCAAATGGCACGCGAGACCTCTCGACCAACAGGGAGCCCACCCACCCCACTTGCGCCATGTGCCACTGTTTACGACCAACACAGCGGCGCACTTGCGTGGACGACTTGAAGTAGGTACTGATGGAGTGGAGTGCCTGCCCAACATGTCTGGTCACGATCACACCACTCATTCGGACCAAAGCGTGAGAAAGCAGCGCAAGTTGGCGCCTGTGGGCTCAAACAGTAGCTGCTGTTGCCACCAATTGCCTCCAATTGGCTCCAGGCTGGAGTCTCCAGCTCCTGCACTGAGTTGGTCAGCGAGCATCGCATCAATCAGCGTCGTCAGTTTCCTTCGCGCGATACTGTCGGAAGTTTACAGCTTGGAGGCGCGCTGGAGCGTAGCCACAAGGCCGTCTGCGACTTCGTCGACGTACTGGATCGTGACTCCGTGCCCGCCATGCTTGAAGAAGAGCGTGTGCACGTGTGTAGCGTCCATGCGCTCCTTGAGCGTGATAGATTCGACGGGTAGGATGAGGATATCGCACATGCCACCGACGAGCAGGATCGGGAAGCCCGCGTCCCGGATCCCAGCGAGCCGCTCGTCCGACACAAAGTGCGTGCGGACTGCGAGCACTTGGCCGATCATGCCCGAGACGCGGGGCTTAACGCGCTCTGGGCGCTTCGCCATGTGGTACGCGAAGAGCGTGTCGTAGATGCTCTTGCCCGTGTCGTCCATGCGGCTCGCACGGATCGTATCGAGCGGGTAGAGTAGCTCGAGCAGGTTCGTCACGGCCTCGACCGGGTCCGACACGAACGTCGACTTGCGCAATGGAGCGCTCGAGCGCGGGTCGAACTCGAACTTACCGCGCGACGTGACCATGAGCGAGAGCGACGAGACGCGTTGCGGAGCTGCAGCCGCGAGCTCGAGCGAAATCA
>JAASGD010000499.1:0-21321 GCA_023334115.1 Globisporangium megalacanthum
ACATACTACGACGTTTTGCAATGCCCACACACAACGCAATGCCCACTTGGGTTGACTGATTTGGTCACTGTTTTGAGCAGCTGTGATTGGAGGAAGAAATATGGCCAACCCATCATTATTCTGTCAGTTAAAAAAGGCGTTTGCTAAGAAACACTTCAACAAAGTATTGTCACAATACTTTGAAGTTTCAATGAACATTTTGCAAACATTCCCCAAAGTCAATAATCTAAATCCACCTAACAAAATTTAAATAACGCGCTAAAACAATGGTCGCCTTTAATTGGCTGAGATAAGCGACCTGATATTGCTCTTTTCTTGTCTCCACTGAACAATTTCACTATGCACTTGAAGTTTGACTGGTGGGCATTGCGAAACGTCGTAGTCTGTAGTAAGAGTCATTATAATATAAAATGTTGTGTCCGTGGATACTTTCAGTGCATACAGTGTACTAGTATCATGCACTGAAAGTATCCATGGACACAACATACCAAATACAGTATCCCGATTCGCTCCAAGGCACACCTGAAATGAGGTTTTGGCAGAAGAAGCACGGTACCTCAATTTTTTCCGTCAAGCAAAATCATGTCGGATAAAAAGATAGTACAGTCCTTCGAACGCCAAACTTCGCAAATCCATGTTCCAATGTTGCCCAACTTCGAAGAATCTCGCTGCGCGGACTGCAGCAACTTAAAAACTTCGCAATCTCCGGTCGTGGATTGGTCAAACGTCGCTGAAAAACGTTGAAAAGGATCTGACAACCTACCTTGCTCCCACTTTGAGACATCGGCGCCACGGTGAACGCTCCTACGAAGAAGACAGTGCGAGTAGAGCACGACATCGCGAGTAGGGGACGCAGATGAACGCAGACACCCGTACCAAGCAGCGAGCAGCGAAAAGGACGCGCGGTGAGATTTTCGAACGCGCTCGCTGCGTGCACGGCCTTTGAGAAGAGCTCGATGACCACCTCAACGTCTCGCAGCGCGCGTCGGCGTCTGCACTCTCGGGTGCTAACCAGCTACGCCGGAGACCAGCTCCAAGGTCGCTCGGAGCGACCCGTTCACTCGCCAGCACCTCACGAGCTTCAGTCGCTGAAGCGCCACGCTGCGCGGCCGTCCAGAGCTGCCCACCACACCAACACCGGCCAATTACTGACAGCGCACCCGACTCATCTTGCCACAGGTCTGTACCCGCCGACGCACCTGACTCGAGTCGCCGCAGGTCTGTACCCAAGCGTCTCATTTGAATTGAGCGTGCAACTACAGCTGCACGTGCGTCTTACCTAACGGCTCCAGTGTTCGCAGCTGACGGCAAGCGCTGTGCAGACCACCTCGTCGTGTGATGAAGCAGAGCAACGAGCCCAGCACTGCGTGTTGCGAGAGCTGCTGCGCCAACACCCCACGCATCGATCGAGAGCGACGCATCAGCAGCACCATGTCGGTTCCTGCGGCAGTGGAGGACGTGATCGCGAACTTTGACACGGAGGACTCGCCGTTCACGCTGCTACCCAAGGAGGTGTCGGAGCGGTCGGGGATTTGCAAGTGGGGGATGCGCGTCAAGCACGCATCTCGCGACGAGCCCGAGTGGATTTGCCTCGCGCCACAGGCGCGTCGTGACAGCTGGGCGCAGTACAAGCTTCACGGCGGGAATACGTCGAGCGCGACGCGCCATCTAAGCGACGCACTCAACATCAGCGCCGCCAAGAACCTTGCCGAGCGAGACCGCAAGCGAACGCGGCAGGAGGAGGTAGAAGAGCTGACCGCGAGCCCGCTCTACACCAAGGACAAGTCGCGGCTGCACCTCCTGCTGTACACGCGTCAGATTATACTCAACAATATCCCATTCAGAATGGGCGAGTAAGAAGACGCGAGGATCATCATGGAGATTATCGTCAAGGAGGAGTTTCGCGCCAAAATCAACCGCGCCAAAGTCAACCACAGCATCGCCGAGCTCTACTCGTCCGCGCGGAAGGAAGCCGTACACCACATCATTCAAAGCAACCTAGAAAACGTGAGGACGTTCACGCTCGTTGCCGACTTCTGGACCTGTTCGCCGCAGGCCGCAAAGTACCTCGGCGTCCGTCTGTACTTCGTCGACCAGGAGTGGAACATGCGGTCAATCCTGCTGGGTCGAGGCGATTCAACCCCGACTACGGCGAGAGAGCTCAAAAGATCCGCGTCCCCTTCAAGCGCTGGATCGAGTGCTTGTTGAGCGACTTCAAGTTGTCGCGTAGCAACATGTCCGGAGCGACCAGCGACGCAGGCAGCGACGTGCGGTGGATGATGCAGTCGAGGCTTGGCCTCGAATGGGAGTGGTGTCTCGCTCATGTAACCAACGCAGCGACCAAGCACGCGCTCGGACTGGAGCCGCGTGAGACGGCCAAGAACGTAGAGCTGTACAAGCTCAGCCAGGATATCCGTGTCGCTGTGCGTGTCGTACGAGATGTTGAGACTTTGGGCACTCTCTTTGAGGCGTTCTGTCAGCTAGAGGGCAAAGTCACGAAGGTGCGGCTGCTCGACTTCCAGGCACATCGGTTCCTGGGGCCGACCCTTGTTCTCGAGCGGATCATCAACATGTGGGAGCAGATCGAGGAGTGGTACCGCGAGCGCTACGAGGATGCAGGACGAACACGCTCGACGCCGTTCCCGCTCACTGGCAAACTCGACACTTTGATACAGCTACTCTCGCTCATGCAACTGATCACGGAGCTCAACAGCAAGTGCAAACTGAAACTGCGGCGTTGGTACAGACGCTGCTGCTGCTCTTCCGTCTCCGTGTGGTTGTGCTCGACGAACGCCTGCCGCTTCGAGACTACCGATCAAGCCGCGAGCGCACGAGCGAGTTTGCTGTGGCGGACCTCATCCCTATCGTCGCTGACACAAGGAAGAAGCTAGGAGAAGCACTGGACACACGGTTCTTTAGCCGCTACACCAACCCTGCGAAGCGACTGAAGTGCTGCTTTGTGTTTGAGATCCAGTTGTTTCTGCAGCCTCAGTTCAAGGACGTCGACTTCATGCTGGCGAAGATGGTGAGGTTCAGCTGCATCCACCGCGGGATTACCGGCGTGGCAGCCACTTGAGTCATGAAGCACGTCAAGCGCCGCGCCATCGACAAGTTACAAGGGCAGGTGGCAACAATCGTGCAGAGCATCCCGAGCAACAGCAACGTCAGTGGTGGAGCGGTGGGCCTCGACGAGACAGGCTTCTCCGACGACATTGTGCCGTTCTTTGGCGGTGCAAGCGATGCACCAAACCCGGTCGACGCCAGCGAGGGATGCGTCGAGGAGGAACTGCAACGGTGGGTCGGCGAGGTTCCAGTAGCAGCGGTGAACGTGCTCAAGTTTTGGCGGCAGCAGGCGGAGTCATGCAACAACAAGCTGTTGCCTCAAGTGGCGAAGATGTACTTTGGTGTTCCAACATCCTCAGCTCAGATCGAGCGCGATTTTAGGATGTGCGGCAGGATGGTCTCAGCAGAACGCACCAGTCTCAAGGCTGAGAACTTGGACATGTCCGCTTTCCTGAGCGCGAATCGAGACTTCATCGACCTCGGGCAGTGCAGCAGGATCGACACGAAGGTGATCGGCTTGCTCATCCCATCCAACATTCTAGTTGGCGCTTTGGACAACGCAGAGTACGATCTTAAGCAGCAGATATCTGTAGTGTTCTCGCAGAATCTTAACATGGAGGAGGAAATGAAAAAGGCAGCGTAGTTGGTGAATGCATCTGTATGTAGGTAGGCGTGCATCGCTCTTTGCTCGGCTAATAAAACGAGCTGCTTGTCATCGCACGCTCCAGCGCGCGAAGTCTGCGTTGAAGTGCCGGCGTCAAGGCTTCAACTCGAGCTTCAGACGCCGCACGCGCTTTCTTTTAAGCGCGCTTCTGGAGCGCCTGCAAGTCCCTGTCGATGGCGGCGTTCTCGACCTCTTCGCGACTGCTGACGAGCTGATCTAGCACCACCGCCATGTTTTCTTTTGGCGTCTTCACCACGCCGTCGCCAGAGTTTTCCACAGCTTCACCATGCTCTGCCGTCTTCAACTCACTCGACCCACGATCACCCGTGCTCTCTTTAAGTCGGAAGCGGAGCCGACGTGTCCTGGACTACGTGCGTGGACCTAAACGAGTGGCTCGCGCGTTCGCCACGGCCTTCAAACTGGACGGGCGAAGGAGGAGACACACCAGCACCGGCAGGCGGCATCGGCCGCGGGGTGTCTGCGGCAACCACGTGGTCGGCGCTCATTTCGCGGAGCTTGGTGGTGATCAACTCTTGTAGTTGCTGAACAAGTCTGTCCACTTTCTCTGTCATCCCACGCTCGGCGATCTCTCCAGCCCGCTTGACGGCTCGCGTCCCGATTCCTTCATGCGCAGCTCCAGCTTTGTTTGAATGTAATGCACAATCTGCGAAAGTGCAGAGACCTGGGTTGCGGCAGCGTTGAGCGTTGCAAAATGTGGAGTATCACTGACCTTGGCGCGCTCGTGTAGACCAGCGGCCGCTGTCTTCAGCAGCCCTTGGATCCTTGCCTCCACCCGCGCTACACACTCCGCATGTGCGCGGATGCTGCCAACTTGACGCTGTCCAGAGCCGATGTGTGCGCGGCTACGAGAGCATCAGTCATCTGAGTGTGAACGCGCTCCATCACCTTCACGCTCGACCTCGCCACCAACGTCTCTGTCTCCGCGACGAAGGCTGTTTTCACCTGTCTCGAGATGATGGCTGCGACGCTCTTCTCCATGTATGTCTGCAGAGACGCTACCAGCTCCTCGTCACGCACCCCAGCTGCCGTGATTGCCGAGCTTGAGCTTGTACGAATGTTCACGAGCACCAGAGCCGCCCCTTTCTGGATCTCGTCCATGACCGAAGCTTTCACGCTTTCGAACGGCGCGACGAGAGCTTGGCTGAGCTGCTGCTGTATAGCAGCGCTTGTTGCGCTTCAACTTCTCTGTTTCCGCTGCCTCGACTGATGACAGAGACTTTGCCACGCCGTCTCGGATCGCCAGGTTCAGCCCTGCCTCGATCTCACGCTTCAGGTTCGTCGCGTTGGCTTCGACGATTGCCTGCGCTGATGTTGTGACCTGCGATCGGTTCTGTTCGAGAGCCAGCTGCACACGCGACTCGATATTGAGCTGAGACGTGATCAGCGCTTGGGTGTACGCTTGGAACAACGCCATCACGTGGTCCTGGTTGACGGATTGCTGGTCCACAAGGTGCTTCTGAGCACACCAGAGTACGGCGGCCTCGCGGCGGAACTGGTTGTACAACTGGTTCACGCCGTTTGCGACTCTGAAGTTGCTCGGGGTGAGCGCAGACTCGTCATGGCTCGGGCTCTCTGACACCTCGTGGAGCACGATATTTCTGCACTCGCCTGCACTCGTCATCGTAATCTTGTTGCAGATCCTTTTCGCGCCGCCTCTTGCTGCTCGCTCTGGTCGCAGCCTCTTGCTGCTCGCGCTGGCCACCACCGCTTGCTGCTTGCCTCCATCGCCGCCAGTTGCTTTGTCTTGGCGCGCTTTTGAAACTGCAGCTTCCACCACGATCTAGGAGGCCAATTTTTGGCCAATGACGCGCCGAGGCAATATCAGCCAATAGCCGAGCTGGAAGAACGAAGGTTCTACGATTGGTATGGCAGTATGTGCACCATCATGGCGCTTACTTACGTTCCAAGTGAATGCCAAAAAGTCCAGAAGGGCCATCGTGTAGTACTGGACTTCCTAATAATTATCAGAAGTAGACATCGGAGTCACTTCATTACAGGGGTGCTCAGAGAACACAATGGAGCGCAGATTCAAAGTTATCGGGCGTTTCCCGCGCGCGTCTAGAGGGGTCCCGATGATGTCTCCATCCCGAACTGACCATCGAGTCCGAATATACGTGGTGCCGAGTTAGTCTGTTTGTACCATTTGCACGAGGTTCAGACCCGCATCTCTTTTGCAAACAAACACCATGATAGCAGTCCCGCTCGAGTGGTGTTGACTGATTCTCGACGGTGCTGTTCTAATAGAAACGAGTTGCCTATTGGGCTTGAGCGAACACTCCGGCTCTCCGCTATCACTTCGCAATATCCCGCGTTCTCCACGACCTCCTCCTCTCTTCCAACCCTCGCTCCGTCTTCGCCTTCCTGTCGAACCACTATGTTCAGCAAGAAGACCGTCATCGTGCTCGCTGCCGCCGCCGCGACGATCGCGTTCGCCGCCCCAATCCACGCAATCGCGGAGATCGCTGACGCCGTAGAAGTAGCCCCGGCCAACAATGACACAACAGCCACAGCCCATGTGCAGCTCGGCAAGGCGGCTCCCGCTCCGTGGATCGAACCCAAGAAGTAGACGGGTATCAGGGCGTCAGCACTTTGCACAAACTGGCCCTTCTATTCAGGGTTGTCACGACTCAATTTCGACCCTGTTCTCGACACTCGCTGTCTCCTGTGCACGGAATGGAACCTGCCTGCCTTGGCAGCTCTCTCCCAACGACACCAACGGCGGCAAAATATCCAACCCATTGAAATGTTAACAACGACCGTAAGTGTGAGAGAGTGAGATCTCGTCGATCGACTAGCTGCACATATCCTTCGCGTGAGTTCGATTCCATACGGACCGCTCTTCCGAACCGTTAATCACTGAACATACAGTGGCGCGTTGCTGTCTAACGAATCGAAATCAGTTACCTCATCTCTATGGTTCTCTCCTAATCCATTCCGAACGTGTGTTGGTCGGCAAGGGTACGTTAGCTTGCATGGCTACTTGCTCGGTTGCTCTTCCGTGTGCATATCGGGTTTGTAGCTCGAGAATCGAGAATCTTCAGAGCATCTGATGAGAGCAACTGGGACCTCCCACCCACCCTGAAATGAAGCGACTCAGAAGGGCCCTCCCGTAAAAAACGAGGAAAACACAGTACTACGGAAAACGCCTTCCGTCTGTATAATCCTTCAAACTTCTCGAACTTAACCGCACAGAAGGTTCCCTTTGTGCCACACCAATCATAGAAGCTTCACATTTCATGCTCAACGATAGGCTAAAAATGCCAAAGGCGATCATTGGAGAAAAATCATCTTGCAGCTCAAGCGCGCAAAGTCCAACCGACAAGGCGGGAAGTGCAGCAAGCAAGGCCCAGCGAGCGACGCGCGACGAGCAAGGCGTAGCGAGCAAGCCAAGACAGCGAGGCGTGGCGAGTAAAGCGCCGCGAGCAAAGCGTTGCAAGCGGCGCGCGGCGAGTGACACGTAGCGAGTGACACGTGGCAAGTGACGCGTGGCGATCAAGGCGCACCAAACGACGCTCGGTGAGCAGCGTGAGTACGCCAGCGCTGCAGCAGCACTACGAACATGAACGACGCACAAGTCATCGGCTGCACGGATGTTGTCTTGCACGACTCTTCCGACACCTCGGTACTGGCAGTAGTGCCGTCCATACGGCTCTCTGCCAATGTTCAAGCGGTCTTCGCTGACTTCCGTCGCGAAGCGAACCTGCTGTTCAAGGCGCAACTGCATCTGGCGGACCGGCAGGCAATGGACAAGGAGCACGTCGCGGCTCTGTTCCAAGCCTACGCTCAAGCCCAGGTCTCTTCGCAGATCAACACGCAGTCAAGACTGCAGGTTCCGCTCGAGTCGACTCACTTGCAAATCACAGTATCAGCCCAAGCTCTTGTCGAAGACAGCGCGACGGACATGAAGCGCGAGATAGAGACGGGGTTGACTCACGCCATCTAGGGGAAGGTGGCGATGGCGCTGTCTTCTGCTGAAGCAGCGACGGTCGAGAAGATGAACGCCGCTGCAGATGCCACCCAGCACGAGCTGAACCACTCGCTGGCGTCGTGGCTAGAGAACGCAAAGGCCGCAGTACTTGCCGCTCTTCAAGAGGAGCCCGCCGTCCCGTGTCAAACCTCAGGGCTGAGCGAGCGCGGCGCTCGTTGCTTCGAGTGCTCACGAAACGGACATGGTGATGTCTGTGCTCTCCGCCGTCGAGTCACAGCTTTCGGTGATCGCGTCCAAGGAGATCAAGACTGTGTTCGTAGCTGCTGCCGAAGGCCTGGTGATTAAGAGCCAAAGTCATGTGGTATATTGAAGAGCAAGTGTCTGCTGCACTCACTGCGGAGAGTACAACGGTAGCCGACAAGGCCAAGTCTGCTGCGCTCGTCTACGTTCAAGAGGCTAGCTCCCGAGCAGAGGAAAGGCCCCAAGAGTGCTTCAGAGCCGCGATCTCGGAGCTGCACTTGAGAGCACAGAGCAGCAGCGCTGTAACCACTAGCAGCATGATCGCAGGTGCGCAGTCGTAGATGGCAGATCTCGCTTCTCTCGTCGATGATATCCAAGCGAAACCGGAGCAGATGATCAAAGACGCGAGACGCGGTGCTGACCGGGGTGCTGGTAAGATTGCGGCTCACGTGTGGGCAGAGAAGTTGGACAAGCTGAAGCTGCAGCTTCAGGACATCGTCACGGCGACGATCAGCGTGCTGAGCATTGGCGTCATTGGCGAAATGAAGACGGAGCCAGCGGAGGCGGGCGACCGAAGCCAGTTGAACCCTCCGCCAGCGCCACACCCTCTAGCTACGCACCCAACGGGGCCGGCGCCACCGCCCCCAGTGCCACAGCTCCCTGCGTGCAACCGAAGCACGAATGTGAGACGTGTGGTGCAGCCAGCGCTCAGACGTCGCGACCGTGCTCACGTAGGACACGATGAAGGTCTTGTTGGCAGAGCTCGCTGAGTTTTACGAGAACGCCGAGAACGAGGTAATCCAGCGGGACTTAGAGGCGTTGCAGAAGCGGGTTCGTGAGAAGCGGGAAGCAGAGTCCGCGAGACGTTGAAATGCGCTCCCGCTCGACATCCAGGCGAGGCTTCTGATAGTACAGCGCGCCATGACGAGCTGTTTGCTCGATTGATTAGCAAGTGGAGAACCATGGATACATGCATCTGACTCAACACGAACACTCATTGCCTACACAGCCTCTTTCGTCTCCTCATCCATGTCCACGTTCTGTGAGAAGGCCTCGGGGATCTGGTGGTCGAGGTCAAAGTCTGCATCGTCGACTGCGCCGATGAGGACGCTGGTCGGGATGTGCGACCCTACCTCCTTATGGTCGATCTTGATGCACTGGCGCAGATCAATGTACTGTTGGTTGGCGCTGAGAAAGGCGTACATCTCGATCCTTTCTGAGCTCAAGCTCGACCTCGTTGCAGTCATCATTCGACCACACTGACCGAAGTCCCGCTCGATCTGAGCAGTGGACATCGGGATCCCAAATTTGATCTTCGCGACCTGTGGTAGGATCTTGTAGTTCCCGCTTCCGCTTGCTGCTGCCAGTACTTGAGTACGCTCGGAGCAGCGACAGGAGACTCTGTGAGCCACCTTTGTAGCTCCTCCTCCACCCTCCCCTCACTCACATCGACTGGGTTGGACGCATCGACAGCGCCACCAAAGAAAGCTACAATGTCGTCCGTGAAACCGCTGACCTCGCCGCTCGCCGCTGCGTCGTCACTCGCTGTGTCTTGGCCGGGAGTACTCGTTGGAATGCTGGACATCAGCTTCCGCACCTTGTCCACAACCCGCCGCTTCACGTGCTCGACGGCACTGATTGTCGCGTCGGCAGACATCGCACTCTGCGAGAAGCACAACTTGATCGCCTTTGCGAGCATAATGCCCAGATTTTTGAACTGCGGCTGTAGGAATAGTTGAGTCTCCAAGACGAACTAACACTTGGGCCGATGCGCAGCCTCCGTGTACCTACAAAGAACCGCGCGTCCAGCGCGGCCGCCAGTGCCTTCCGGGTGTCCACGATGACCTTGTCCAGCTCCGCCACTGGAATGAACAGCTCGTCCTTGCGCGTCGACCTCTAGTCCTTCAGCGGCTCTTGAGCGTTCAATACCACCATCCTGAGATGGAACATCATCAAGAGCGTTTGCACCTGCGTCGGCGCTTCCGCCTTGGTCTTGCAGTTGAGCTTGGTGAAGGGGCGAAGGAGCGACAGTAGTTGGAAAGGAACGTAGAGCTTCCCATCGAGAAGATACGGCGTCGGGTTCGTTCGGCCCGCGATCTCGTAGCGCGCATTGTACCACTTTTGCAACGGCCCCCATTCTCGATGATCCTCTCGGCGACGCGCGTCAGCCCAATGAAGCGGTGCGCCTGAAAGTCGAGCAGGCAGACCTTGTTGTCTTTTCTTCTGACTCACAAAGAGCCTCGAACAAAGTGCCCATGACTTCGACATCCCGCACGACACGAACAGTCAAGCGGATGTCGCGAATCAGGTCCGTCATCGCGGGGCACTTGGACGAATCACGCGGCTCGAGCCCGAGTGTTTGCTTCGCCGCGGCATTCGTAAGATGAGCGACGCACCACTCCCACTCCAGACCCAGTCCAGTGTTCATCATCCAACGTATGTCACTGCCCGCGTCGCTCATGCCACCATAGAGATTGCTCGTCTGCAAGTCAAAGTCCGACAGCACGAACTTGAACCAGTGCTTGAAGGGGCCACGAATGCCTCCCGACCGCTCACAGTAGTCAGGGTTGAACCTCCGGGCTCTAAGCAGGAGCGGTTGGAGGTTCCAGTTGTGGTCCACAAAGTATAGCCGGACGCCGAGATCGTCCAAAAGTCCGCCACGAGCGTGTATGTGGGCGTCGTACCCACCGCCCTCTTCTTGATGTACCTCACCACCTCTTTTTTCACGGACGCATACAGTTCCACGATCGAGTTGCTCAATGGGGCGCGATTGATCGTCGTCTTGAAGTCCTCCTTGACAACCAGGTCCATGATGATGCGCGCGTCGTCGTATTCCCGCATACGAAACAGAAGATTGTCCAGAACAATCTGCGGTGTGAAGAGCGGCAGGTGCAAGTGGCTCTTGTCCTTGACGTACATCGGGCTGTTGGTCAGCTCCTCCATCCCCTCCTCCTGTGAGCGCTTCTGGTCTTGGTCTGCTTGGGTCTTGCCGGCGTTGATGTTGTGTGTGTCGCTCAGGTGGCGCGTCGAGTTCGACGTTTTGCCTACCTGGAGCTTGTAGCGGACCCAGTTGTTTCAGCACGACTGCGAAGCGAGACAGATCCACTCCGGCTCGTCACGACTCTCGTGCTTCACGCGGACGCCCCATTTGTAGATCACCGACCGCTGGTCGCTTCCTTCGGCAGCAGGGTGAACGGCGACCCTGTCGCATCGAACGTGTCGATCGCCTCCTCGACAGCAGCTGGGACAGACATGTCACGACGTCTTCAGGCCGTCTGCTCCCTTGGTGTGTCGCAGTAGGTTGTCTCTATGGTTGTAAAGTACGGAGCTCTCGTAGCCTTGGCGGTCACCAATCAAAGCGACGGCAATCAACGATCGTCGTGAGTGCTTTACGCTCTCGTGCTGGTGATTGTCGACTGTGCTGCTGCTGTGGAGGCAGCCGGCACAGAGGTGGTACGCGAACGACGCCGACAACACGAACCCGTAGCTGTCAGGTTGATGGGGCGGCGAAGAGGCACCTGGCGCGTGAGTGCTGCGAGCTTAGGCGGCGACGACACTGGAGCGGTGAGTGGTGCTGCGTGCGGTGTTGCCGTGTACGCGCTGGACGTGAGAGCGGCTGCTGAGGGGAGCGTCGGTGAGATGTCGGCGCTGTTTACGCGCGCGAGAGCCGGCAAGCAGGAGCTGCGGCTGCGTGCCTGCGACTGTCGCGCGCTGTCTCTGTGTACGTGTGCTCGCCGCGGTGCTACTGCCGGCGCGCTGTGTCTGTGTACGTGTGCTCGCCGCGGTGATACGAGACTCGCTGCACTCCTCCGCGTCGTCGCACGTCCTTGCTTGTGCTGTGCGCTGTCTTGCCCGCTACTGCGACTTCGGGAATGAGCGAGGTGGATCTTTTCCATGCTTATCAAATGCTTATCCAATCAAAGCCGGCAGATTTTAAAAATTTTAGATTGTTGCAGTCCGCGCGGCGAGAAAAAGTGAGGTTGAGCAACATTGAATAAAAATTTTTGGCGATTTTCGAATTGAAGCACTGTACTCCTTATTTGCCGTCAATTTTTGAACCATACAGCGCCAATTGAAGTACAATTCTTTTCTTCTGCAAACTTCATTTCAGGGGTGCTCCCAGCCGACGCAGATCTAAGATGAGAGTAGTGCCGTGAGCAATGATGACGGTATGAGCGCGCACTCCCGAGCGTGAGCGCAAGCACCTGACATTGTGTATCCACCGTGACGAAGACAACGGTGGGCGGATTGGATGCGTGCGGAAGTCATGTGGTCCAGAGTATGGTCGTCATTAAAGTGTCCTAAATGTAAGTAAATGGATATGCCGAATGAAAGATACGTCGAAACCACTGTGCAACATCAGTAAACCCAGAGCCACAGGGTCCCATTGATCTGCGACTCTTGGAAGTTATGCACTCAGGTTTCAGGTCTCTTCAATTTGTTATACTGTACTACTCCGTTTCAAAATAAGCGTAGATTTCAACAAAAATGTATGTTTTATTCACTATTAGGTTTCACAGCACGTGGGAGGTGGCGTTGTGATTGTTATCTGATACTCTATCGATTGAGGGTTGCTACTTCTCCAAAAACTGCTATTTGGCGCCACAGTCCCAAAGAAACAACAAAACAAACGCACATAAAATTGGCATTTTATCAGAAAATTCTTCTCATTGGATTTTCTTTTACCAAGTTGACCTGGACGTGCAATATTAGCATTCACTACATACTAAACCCAAGATAAACTTGCTTCACTTATTCTGAAACGAGCTCAGAGTGGATTCACCACTTATTTTGAAACGGAGTAATACATAACTATTTTTTTTGTAAATTCGATTTGGTTGCTATGGTAGCATATCATCATAACTCCGACCGGTACCACTGTCCATTTTGACTTGCATTTGTATACTAACCGGAAATATCAGGTATCACCCTCCGACCAAACGTATACCAGAATAATACGCCGGTTAGTGAAGAAACCGAAGGAGCGTAGCCGAAGCTGACATGGTGGACTGCCACGCTGCGCTTCGCTTGGCAGCCCACCACGATCATCGTAGGAGGGCCAGCGACTGAGGTTTACTGAACGGAGTAGGCAACACGCACTCAGACATGGGTATTTGTTCCGAGCGCGAAGGCCCGATAGGGCCGAGAGCGCGAGACACTCCCATCACCATTCCGGTTAGTATAGTGTATAATGATACAAAAAGTGTCCGGTTGTATCCGGATTGTTTACCATCTGTTGGTCGGTGAGGTCGGAGATGTCAGAGGGTCAGACCTATTATGATATGGAAGTGTCTTTTTTAAAAGACACTTCCATAACAACCAAATCGAATTTACATAATAATACAACCTTCGTAACCAATTACAGAAAAAAACAGAACGACAAAAAATGGTTTATTATGTCAATTTTAGCTGAAATCAAACGCGCTTTTCACAGCATAACCGCCTCATTATGGCGGTTCTGCTGATATGCTTAAATTTGACAGATTCGAAGCTCAATGAGCGTGACAACATTTTGCTGCCATTCTGGCATGTCAAAAAAGGAGAACGAAATAGTATACTGAAATTAAGTCATTTTCGTCAATTGTAAACGGATTGCAGTTGACTTATCCGTTTTCGATACTAAAAAGCTCTGTCGGAGTGGCAAAGCGACAAGCTTCTTGTCCACAGACGTGAACACCAGTCGCCTGTTGAGCTCTACTCCTACGTCGAGTACTTTACGAATGTTGTAATGCTTAATATGTCAGTGCATCCTTGCGCGAACCGCCCACTCCACTGTTTCAGTTGAGCTGAGGGCGGATTGCCATTCCGGCCCAGCCATGGTACAGAATCGATATTAATGCCTTTGAGCAGCATGCTTCTGTTGGGGAAGTGGAAATGGTTGCATGCTTCTTTAGCAAGCCAACATTGGTCGTGACAACACATTAAGCAATGTAGACTCTCATGTTGGTGACGCTTAGTAACAGTCCAAAGGGCAAATCGACCAGTGCAACCAAACTCAATCACGCTTCTCGGCAAGGTCTCCGATTTTCGGCATACAAACACCACACATTTCACACTCAATGTATTTTTTGGCAGGCACTGGCTAGCAAATTGACTTGAATTCAGTATGAATTTTCGTTCCCCTTTTTTGGCGAGCCAAAATATCAGCCATTTTTTGTCATAAGCACCTCAGAGCGAATCTGTCAAATCCAAGCACATCCCCGTAACCACCGTAATTAGGCGGCCATGCTGTAAAAGCACGTTTGATTTAAGCTAAAATTGACAGAATAATCTTTAGCTCAAATCAAACGTGCTTTTTTCTGTCGTTCTGCTTTTTTCGGCGCGGAGTTTAGTTGTCATGTACCCTTTCTTCGTCGTGTTTCTGAAAAGTTGTCCGATTACATTTGTATACAAATTTTTATGTTAATGTCCAATGAGACCTGACGCAGGAGCATGATCACCTGTCACTCGAAACGACGCGGGTCCGCGGCTCTCTCATACTTTCACTTCTTCTAATGCAAGTGATCTTAACCCGACGCAGGGCGACAGCATGCACAATAGTTTGGCGGAGAATCGTGCTTCATTTGTGTGATGTGAGCCCTGCTAGATCGACTTCTCGGACGATTTTTCTATTCGACGCTAGTAGATATATTTATTTAAGAGCAAACAAATTTCAAGTCATTTGAGGAAGGTGTCGTATAGAATTTACCCTATTTTTGCGAAAGAGCAATGCAATGCGCATCATTCGGTTTGTCTTGGCGAGACGAGTATATAAACAGAAACGTTCATGTTTGTAGTTGTAAACTTGAGATAGCTACACACAGTCAAAGTAAAAAATGACAACTTTTTGTGAACGGAGGCAGTATTATGTAAATTCGATTTGGTTGTTATGGAAGTGTCTTTAACTCCTCTATCACCGTAATTATTCTTATCCTGGCAGTGCCAGGATAAGGATTTGCCATACAAAAATCACATCACGCATACAAAGGCCAAATGAGGCCAAAATATAAGTTTTCAAAGTGCTGCCTGCGGACCTCATGGCAATAAATCGCAAAGTTGTACATCATATCTCCAACATGACGACAGAGAGCTGGCGCACGCGCCCGCCAAATTTTCACTCTCAAGTTGGGCTCTGTCAGCCTTTCATTTTATGGGGCTGGCGCCCTGGGTCGTCATTTTCAAAAAGAACACAAGGCGCGCAAACGACACGTACGAGGCCGCTGAAACAGTCAATGCTGGGGATAGCCAATCCTAACGAATGTCACGCACAACGGTACGGACATGCGCATTGGTTTGAGCGCAAGAGAACACAAGGGTACTAAAACGTTCTGCAGTTACGTTCGCACAACCTGCAAGCGACCGAAGACCATTACGCCAAGTACGACCAGGTCGTCCCGGCCAAGCACTCCCGCATGCACAAGAACCGTGCCAAGCACGCTCGCGCTTGTGCACACCGCTTCAAGTACAGCCACGCTGAAGCGCAAGGAACTCGCTCCCTCGCCACGCACGCCCTCACCCGGATAAACGACAACCTACCGCACATGTCCTGCTCTCACGCCGAATACGTCCATCCCCATGACGCTCACACACAAGACCCCTGCATCGAACATTCCATGCCTGCCGGGATATATCAGCATCAATCGTCAGGTCGGCGACGACTGCCCCTACGCACTGACGGATCAATTGTACGTATTGAGACATCAAGAGGACGTGTACCACCAAAGCGAACAGCGTAGATACAATTGACGACGGCCGCTATAGCATCACCGATTCGAAATACATTCGCGCTACCTCTCTTGTTAGTGTTTCAACCCACCTATAACATGTCAGGAGACCCGTAGTTGTCGACTTGAGAGATATAGTGTCTGATAAAGTGGATAATCTATGATCTGCTATCAGTACTCGCGGCTTTCCGTTTGTGCCAAAGCCGCGTATCCTGTATTTGGTCGGTTTGGTTTGCGTTTGTGTCTGGTACTAACCTGTCCCAGGACGTAGATCTATTTGAGGCAAAGTTGGCGGCTGCCAATACGACTTGGACCTGGGATCAAACTCAGCCCTTGGATCAAACGCAGCCCTGCGCAATGTCTGTCACGTGTTGTGCGCCGCGGCAAAGCGCCTGGTCGTCACTGACAACAGCTAAGTCCAGTCCATCGCTACGGGGCGCTCGACAGCGCTGAAAATGCTGTCGTGGCTTGATGGTGGATCTGTTGCTTAAGAACAGCATGGGGTTGAAGACGGATATCTGGTACGAGGAAAGCGCTTCAGCGGAGGTGAGCATGGGCGAGACAAGCACGTTGTCATCTATCCGGCAACAAGTTGCATGTGCACGATTCGGTCCGACTGGCCAGCACAGAGACGTGCAGCGGGAGCTGTCAGGACTTGTGGAAGAACGGCACTTCGATTTCATCTCTTCAGGCTGCGGGCTCCGCGACAGGGCTCCACGCGCTCCTGGTGCGACTGGCTTGGGAGGGGGAAGCGAGAGTGAGAGGGGGGGAGAATGGATGCGAGATTGAGAAGAATGATGTGAAGTGGGGTAAGTGTGGCCAGTGCAGCTGCGTTACCTTTGAAAAACATAGAGAGTGTTTGAAAAACCGTTCGATTGTGCGCCGGAGTGTTAATAAGTACCACATCCCCACCCTCTAGGAGCTAAACCATTTTTTCGTTGTGCTGGACTGCACAGAATAAGGTGCTTACTGGTAAGACAACAGATCGGCATTTTACAGGATATATTCGTCTTCAAATCAGCAAAACGAAAACCCTAAAAAAATATTCCTCATTTTGAAATTTGTATCGCGAGCTTAACCTGGCACTACCAGGATAACTTTGAAAAATCATCGGTGCTAGAGGAGTTAAAGACATATTGTGTGAATTGAGACCTGTTCAAACGAAATTATCAATAACCACATTTTAAGGGTTTTTTAAGGAGCTACACCATGTTAAACTGTGGTGTCTCCTCTGTCGTTTGAGGTATCAAGCGTCCCAAACGTCAAAGTCAGTCCAAAGATATCAGCATACCAGGATAACAACTGTGTTAATTACGAATTTTTATTATTGTACATTTTGATGCTTTAAATATTTGTCTTCAAATTGGTGCCTCTGATTTGATCAGATTCGATCCGAAAGGCTCATATCAATCATATTTTAGTATAGATTGATATTTATTTTGTCATCAGTTTACAAAATTACTCATCCGATTTTCTCGAGTTTTGGGATTATTTGTTTGTATTGGAGCAAGTTTAAGCCTCTCTCCTGAAAAACTTAATTTTTTTTAATGATACTTTCGTAAAAAGTGGTGTCATTTTGTGTTGGTCTTGCATGAGGTCACCACAAACCAAAAACAAGTTGTACGTACAGTACTACTCGTATAATTAGATTGACTACTTACTGGCAATTCGACATAATTTACGGTGTTAACCCTTCTAGCCCCGCTCCTTATGCTGTAATATACAGCATTTGGTTTTGATTTGATTAAAGTATGCTTTCTCACCTGACAAAATTTATTTGTGTGAAGCTGTCTCCGGTTTGCTCACTCTTTTGCTCACGTTTGAGACTCACTACGCGTTATGATTGGATGGAGGCATCGTCCCTGAGAGTGGTATGATGTGCAGAGAGCGTTCATATCTTGTCAACACATACTGCCTGCTTAAAACGTCCATTCTGGGTGAGGTGGCTGGCCCTCGCGCCGAAATGAGTGGCGGGGTGTGAGCGCGCGAAGCTCCAGTGGCGCTCGCCGTTCACGCGCGTCTGCGAGACGGAGGAAAATTTTGCTCATTTGTCATAATGTATGTACGACAACAAATAAGCAAAAGTTTACTTCGCCAACCAGTGCATCCCGCTCAAAGCTCACACCCGTGCTCAAGCTCCACAGCATGCACTAGGTATGCGCTTCTGCACGACCTTGTCATCCCTGCTGCTTGTTCCCATCTACTCTACTACACGACGAAGAAGGCGCACACTCTTCACAGGCGATGACAAACCTGGGTGCTGTCCGTGTCTGCTGTGTTGGCGACAGCTTCATGGACGTCGGCTGTAAGCGTGCTGACAAGCGTGTGCGACTCGTATTGGTGCGTAGCTGGATGCGCACCTCGATGCGACCGCGAAACCGCTGCCGCGGGGCTTCTCGTGCTTGTTGATACCGTTCGACTGCGCTGCGCAACTGTCATCGCCCGCTACGTCACCCTCCTCAGTCTCGCAAACGCCTGTTGTAGCGTCAAGAAGGGCTCAGGGCATGCAGATGTCGTGTGCTGTATCGTCGCGGGTAAAGAGCGCTACTCAACATGCTTGTGCTGGAGTGTGACGACTCGACCCTCGCAGGTGAACGCGTGACCCGTCAAGAGCTGTGAGTGGCTCTCTCAAAGCGACAAGCGGTGGACGATGAGCGACTCAACATGCGCACGGAGTGATGATAGCACCTAACCGAGTGTACTGCATAATGAACGCCTGCAACTATCCCTGGTGCATGAGTTATACGTACGAACTACAACGCGCGCGCTGTCAGACTGAGTGACGTTTGCGTTGGTGTAGGTGGACATCCATCGGTGCGAGCTGCATATCAGCAGTGTAGCTTTCAGCCGCTGTCCGTCGTGGTAAAGGAGGAAGAGATGCGCATGTATGATGCAGCGTGGCGGCTTGTTTGCCTTGGTCGGTTTTGAGTATGAGGTTGATCTTTGGTGCTTGTTGAGAGCAAGGCACCCTCTATCCTTTGATAGACAGAAGAAATCGATGACCCTAACCTCTCATGGACGGGCTGGTTCTGCATACCCCTCTACAAAATGCTCATACAAATTCTGTCATGCGGCTTTGAGGCCTGTGGCCGACCTTTCGGACATGAAAAACCTGCATAAAAAACTTATGCTGTATAATACAAGCATAAGGGGCTAGAAGGGTTAAACTGCACTGAAATGCTTGGTAATGGGCATCCAGTGCCAGAACAGTGGACATAACAGAAATTCTTCGAGACAAAAATGCGGGAGCTCGAAATACGAGAATACTGTACTGTACTAGTATACCAGTAATCGATTACAAAACTTCCTGTTACTACACTGTATCTAATTTACATTCGTGTACTCTGTTTGCTTCTTTATCGCGAGGGGGTACCTGCTTGTCACTCTCGCTCCTAAGGTGAGCAAACCAAAAGCGGTCCTGGGTACTATGTCTGATATCTGGAATTTTAAATCGACTCGAAAAAGCATACCGTTTTTCTGTCATGAATCGCGAACCCAGGTGATCCGTTTTATTCCGGGAAATACAGTATTAGGCCCCCCACCAATACTGCCGTGGTATTTGTAGGTTCTCTTTTCAATTCGGTATAAAAAGGCTCATTTCTAGAGCAGTGGGTGGGTGCAGGTGGAGGGATACCTAGTCTTGGATTGTTCTATGCCGACTATTTTCTCACAAAAAACGAGAAATTCCAGCTTCAAGAATAAGTGTTGGCGAGTATTGGTAAGTATTGGTGACAATTGGTGATTATCAGTGAGGACGTGTGCAAAGTTGTGATTTCACTTATTAGTGACTCATTGCAACTAATACTCACTAATACCAAAATTACAAACGTAGCCGAGTTGGTCATCGAACGCTTCCAACCTGGGAATCGAGTACTTGGCGATCTTAACTGCTGGCACGCCCATGAATCTACTTTACAATAATGAGTATCGGCGAGAAAAGCATTGACGTGATCTGGTGCTCTGCATAGCGGCAAGAGGATGGACAAGGCGTCGAGCCAAGGCACACTAGCCTCAGCGAGTTGGAAATGACGCAGTGTGTATAATGCGTTGTTCATCCTGAGTACTTGGCTATCTCAGCTGCAGACATGTTCGATGGACTTCAACATGAAGATGATATTTGTTCCTTCTGATCTCGCGACGAACGTTGGTCTGTGTGATGTACAAAGGTTGACAAAGTCTCGAACCGTGGCACACTAGAGTCGTCAAGTGTACAGGATGCAATGTGAGTGTGTATAACGAGTCGTTCCTCCTGATCTCTCTCCATGCACGATAGAGTAGTCGGAGCGAGTTTTGGCGGTATCAACTATAGACAGCGTAGCGATGTTGTCATGCTTCAGGAGAGAAAGTTGAGCTTGATTGGGCCGATACTGCAGGTAATATTCCACATATCTGCCGTCACAATGGCGGAAGGTGTCGGAGTACTCCACGGATATTTTTTTAAAGAATTGGGTATCAACAGTTCCAGTACCTCAATCGTATTCTGCTTAACCGCGCTAAGGTTATCCGTGTCCGCTGTGGGTTGTACAAACTATACTTCTCCCCCTAGAAGTCGAGGGGCAGCGCGCACCAGTGCCGGATTGGATCTGCGGGATGGATAGGGTATAACAAGAACGTATCCGGCGCCGCCTGGGAATCGAATCCCAAGTCGCCATCCACCATGTTCGCTTGTGTGCCAGAACCTTAAAAATGATCAAACACTGGGTCCATGACTCGGACTCGCCCTCCCTCAAAGACGCGATTTGGTGTGCCGGAGTGTAAATGCTTGCATTGGACAACAAACACAAACACGCGTAATGGAAAAGAATTGGCAAATCGACATCCACGAAGCGTGTCGAGATGGTTCCAGTCATCCGCAACGTCGGGATTCACACACGCATCCGCGGACGCCAATCCTTCTCATCATGTGATTTGTCCGCTTGCCCTTCGCTTTAGACGTGCCGTCCCATCCGTTCGTGCAAATGCACTTGCGGTAGTAGGTGCGTATCGCCTTTTTTCAAAGAGCATCGGCTTCGTGCCCCACTTGCTCACCTTGCGTGTTCGGTCTTTGTTCCATGTGGCCACCCACACGGACGTGTGGAGGCGTCAAACTAGTGATCTGACGTGCCGATGGAGGCCTTGTCAAATTCGAATCAGCTCGCAAAATAGCCATCAAACACCGGCGACCGCACGCTTACTGCATATCACTTTCGCGTCTTGTCGCCGACTCCTATATTTCTCACCGTGGGTGAGTACTCACTGGGGCTGTCGATCTCCTGGACCCGCTGCTTTGACGTCATTCGTCACGCTTTCAAACCAAACACACACAGACAGACCGCACGCAGTGTCAGTACCCCCTGCTTCCAGTCGTGAGCCGCCATATGCGTTCGTACGTATGAGAGGGTAAGGGAGTGGGGGTGGGGGAGATGCGAGCACGCAATTGTACGTGCGGGCGCAATTCTGTGCTTGGAATCTGCGTAACGTATGCAACCAAATTATGACCCAAAAAACGAGACCTTATGCAAAAATGAAGCAGCGAGCAGAAAATTTGTCCTTTTTCACATAGGCGAATTGCCTCTTGATCTCGAAAAAATTCTGCACATTAAACGGTGCCTCTGTCAGATAACAAAGCAAGGGCAGCCAAGTTAGAGCTCATCAAATTGCTGGTCTTCATTTTTGAAAAATCAATTCATGAGCCAATTTGCGCACGTCACAAATACATACAA
>JAASGD010000500.1:0-21294 GCA_023334115.1 Globisporangium megalacanthum
AGTAACCAGTCAGTAGCCAGAGAATACAGACGATAGAGTAGCAACAGAAGTGGTGCGAACGTTATGTTCTGTTGAGCGAAAGCGGATCTGTGTGGCTTTTTGCTGTTGTCTCGAGCATACTCGTAGCACTCGCACAGGTCTCGAAAGGATACTTGTAGTGTATATATAGTATACGCTTTCATCGTATACATCATCCAGAGGTCACCCTTGGAATATCGGAGGCGTCGTTCGTCACCACCATCGCATAGCAAGCAGGCGTCCACCTGTAACTGCAAGTGTCAAGGTTTTCCATCCTCTACAAGGTTTTCCATCCTCTACAAGGTTTTCCATCCTCTACAAGGTTTTCCACCTCCGTGCTCAGTTGTGCGCTAAGACTCGTTCAATGGCGCCACAACACTTGTCCCCGTGTAGATCACTCCTTCAACTTCGACACGAGAATGATTGTCGCTGTGAATCAGGATCTCCTGGTGGAAGATCGCACTCCTCCATTCTCAAGCCCGTACTATTCAAAAACCGCACTCCTTCCAGGCTCTCATGAGAAGCCCTACAGTAACGACACAGCCACCACCAGCACCACCCTCCAGTGTTAACGCCCCAAGCGCAGCTGCACTCGTGATGCAGCGCGTCTTCGAGTCTGAAATGACGGAGCGGTCCCTGCGTGGCGACCACCCCGAGTACGCGCTCGGATACTTCGTCTCCCTCGACCTGCTCGTCGCGCTCAACTCGCGCGCAAAGAAGCGGGAACAAGTGCGAGCTACGCAGCTGCCGCGCCTCGTCTTGGTCGCCTGTAACGTCAAAATGGTCTTCCACGCAGCCTCCGCCCGGCACAAGCACGTGGACGCGCTGCTGCTCGCTCCAACCGGTGCTGAAGGGCCTGCGACGCTCACGAAAGCCAAGCGGACGCGTCTCCAACAGGTCGCCGAGCGCGTCTCAGACCCGAGCTTCCGCGAACGATTCGAACAGACTCGGAACGGGGACAAGCTACTCGCGCGACTCGAAGCGCTGCTGGCCACTGTGCTCGCGTCGAGCGGCAGTGGCGCCACGTCCCATCTGTCCACTGCTGAGGTCTCTCGTACGACTGACACACGTACTAACAAAGCCATACGACCAGAGCCAACAATCGAACCAGGCCGTAGAGATCGCTCCACCATCCCCCTTCCAGCTCCGGAAGGAGTCCAGCGAGCGCTGGTATTCAGAGACGACGACGACGACAAGGAGGAGAAGAAGGACATCGTCTTACAGAAGCAGAAGGAACAGATCGACGTTGACGCAATCGGCACCAGCCTCCGTCACGACGCCAGTGTTGTGCTCCAGGCGTACGCGATCGCCTGCGCGTCTCCAGATCGCTTCCGAGCGTACCGCTTGTACTTTAAGAACGACCGCATCCCCCTCGCGACCGACATCTCGCGCCGGTGCAGCGACAGAGTCGGCAAGCAGGCGATCCGCGCGTACATCAAGACGACGATCGGCCCCCTCCCGTCCTTCGACCCAGCGGCGGCATTCAGCAGCAGCAGCCAGCGCTCGAAGCGACAGACCACGTTCCGCAACGCGGAGTTGCGCGACTTGGCGCTCGTCGCGACAGCACTGTCGCTGTACTCGGCCGCGAGACTGTCGGCGCTGTACGACGCTGATCCAAGCGGACTGGCGTCGTATGCGGACATCCCACTCGTCTCGGACGAGCTCCGTGACCCCAGCGCACAGCACCAGTGCGTCCAGATCGCACGCAGCAGCGGCGCGTGGCTGCCGAGTGGGGACTTGCACGCGGCCCACTACGTGCCGATCGACGTCGCAATCCAGTGGAACAACGCGCTTCCAGTCGCAAGCCGCGTCGGCACTGCGTCGCTCCGCACGGTCCTGAACCTCCAGACGAACCTGCGGGCGGTGGCGGCGCACGTGAACGTACGCGACCACCGCAAGGTGGAGCACTTCCTCGCTGCGTTCATCCGGGACGGAGACCGCGGCGCGGGCCACAAGTGCGCCAGCTGGCTCCAGCGACGGAACTTTGGCGACCGGCTCGCAGTCGTCGCGACCCGCGTGCAGGCGCCCGCGTTCCACGCTGCGCTGGTTCGTGAGCCGAACGGAGACGCACTCGTCGCGCGTATCGAACTCACGTTCCGGCAGATTGAGCGTGATTTTGCGGCGTGTGGCTTCGGTGCGCTGGGCGTGCTCTGGGACCGAGAGCGTGAGGACGACAGCGACAGGACGGTCGCTGGCAACAGCCACCGGAGGAAGATGGCGCCCGTCTTCCGGGAGCTCAAGACGGGAGCTGCGTGAACACTGAAGACTCAATAGATAAGTGGGTGTTGGTGGGTGGGTGGGTGTTCTACTGGCTCCTTCCGCTAGCACTCGACCGAGTCGGTGGCTGTGAAGAGCGCAGCGAACTCGGCTTCGATCTCCCGCACGAGTCCTTCGAACGTGGCTTCGTTCGCGGCCATAGACACACGCGACTCTCGGCACTGCCTCTGTCGACGGCTCTGACCCATCATCAGCTTCCGCTTGGCTGCTGGGACAACTCGGGAGCCTTGTACTGCACGCGCCTTCGCTTCGGCTGCAGTGGGGTTCATTATTGTTCTACGCTCAGTGATAGCGTCATCATCTTCATTGTCATCGTCGTCGTCTTCTTCCTGGTTCTCCCGCTCGTCTTCCACTCGCTCGCTTGGATCCCAGGACTCGTGGGGCCCTTCGTCGCCGCTCTCACAGTCACTCACGAGCCGACTCGTCTCGTCCAGGACGTAGCGGAGGAGCGCACTCTTCGCCTGGTTCTCCGCCACGAGCGCTGCCACTTGGCGCTCGAGCTCCAGCTGCCTCGCTCGCCACACGCGCTCTCGACCGTCGACACTGGCGTCGTCGTCCTCATCCTCGTCCGCTTGCGACGCTGCGACCTCGTCATAGAACCGACTCGCCAGCTCGTCCTCGTCCATCTCGTAGCTGATCTCGTCGTCGTCACGACGGGCGTTGTTGTGGTAGTCGTGGTTGTTGCTCACTGTCCGCTCCTCCGCCTCGAGCTTCTGCGCCATGAGCTCCGACGAGAGCTGTGCGTTCGCTGCTCGCGCCGCTCGACGGAGCTGGTTCTGCTTGAGCTTCTGCCTGTTCACTGGCGGCGGCAGCGGTGGCTTGGAGCTGCTGCTGCTGTTCTTCTTACTGGAGCGGCGAGGGCGAGGGACTCCAGTCGCCTCGTCTCTCGCACTTCGGCTCTGCGACCGACGGCGCGTAAGTGGTGGCGCTGGCTGGAGCTGGAGCTGCCGACTGGACGCGGCAGCCGGTCGGCTACTACTACTGCTACTATAACGGACCAGTTCCTGTTTGCTCTTCCTGCGCCACGACACGGTCGGCCACACGCGGAGTCGCCCCATGATCGCCCCGAGTGTCGACTGTGGCGACGCGTACAGGCCAGTGCTCTTCGCAGTCAGCAGGACGGGCAGCGACATTGTGGCGCCTTTGCCGCGTCCAGAGGTGGCGGCGTCGAGTGCCAGCAGTCCGTCGACTGAGAAGCCGGCGAGAAGCGACCGGTAGCGGCTCTTCTTGTTCGTGGGCTGCGCAGAGAGAGATGGTCAGTGCCAGCAAGTAGCGACTCGCCGCATGCGTCCTGAGCAAAGCGGGTCGCCCAGCGTACGCTCGCTCACACGCACACACATACGCACCCCATAGACTTTCACGAGCGAATGGCGGTGGCCGCCGCTCCGGAACGACAGCCGCCGCGGCTGCTGGTGCTGGTCGCCGCTCTTGGACGACGTCCTCGTCGCCGCCGGACGGGAGAGCGCGAGCAGCGCGACGAGCGACATGCAGGCGTTTAACAGGAGCGGGCGATAGGTCGAGTGAGCGCCGCGAAAGAAGGCGCGGCCGACTCCTGTTCTTGTACAGTGTCCCTCCAATTCCCAGCTTCAGTGCCAACCTGACCTGACCTGACTGTCTGTGGCACTGGCTACTTGAAAATACAGTGTGGCGTTCCTAAACCAATTTCGAAAAGTCACGACCTGGAAATCAATCACTTGTGACTTGGGTGAGAAGAAGATGTCGTGGAGCACAATCGATTCGATTGGCCTGCGAACGTGCTCGCGTCATTCACGAGGTGTTAATTGCTCAACACTGGGACCTCCACAGAGCCCTGGACGATATCTTTCAAGCGTATCGGGTTTTGTTGCCCTCAGACCCAGCATCAGCTATTGACAAGTTGATCAGAGAGCGAGCGAGAGAGAGAGAAGAGGAGACGTACACTAACAAATACAGGTTTGCATGTACAGTACTTCGAAGTAGAGATTGACACTCACATGGCCCCAGATGCACTCGCTTAAGCGGAGCTGTGCGGGTACGCAGGCAGCGTCGCGACTGGCCCAAAGCCGCAGCTGCCCTTCTTGTAGCTCTGGACGTGCGAGGCGATCTGTGCAATCGCACAGCAGTTGCAGAAGCAGCTCGCGAGCGTGTCGAAGACGATGTTGCCTGGGATCTGGAACCGTACACGCGTCGTATGGCGCAGGAAGGCGGTGAAGCCGATGAACGCGAACGCGTACACGAACGCCCCGATACGCGCTGGCACCTCAAGCGCTGGCACCTCCTCAACGGTATTGACAGTCGCGTCGTCGTTGTCGCTCGTCGTGCTGATCCGTATGATGGAGAACCTGTCGCCGTCCTCCTGCTCTAGCAACGCCGCGGTGTAGAGCGCGTAGAGTCCACCAAAGGCGGCGTAGACGACGAGCAGCGAGACCAGCACGATCCCGTAGGATGCGACGCCCAGGCGGCCAGCGATTTGCGCCAGCGACACACAGGGGCACCACGTCACCATGCAGCAGTTGGGGACAATGTGCTCGAAGCACGAGAAGAGGCCGAACTGCCACTCGCCCGTCTTGACGTCGCCCTGAGCGGTGGACGCGAGCTTCACGGCCGCGTGGTCAACGTACTTGGGAGCGTAGTCGACCATAGCTGTCGGTGGAACGGGGACGCTTGCTGGGTCGCTTGGTGAGGAAGATCGGACCGAGGAAGTTGTGAAGTGAGCGAGCGAGAGCGGGAGGCAGGCAGGACTCTGTGGATGGATGGCACAATGTTACTGAGCCGAGACTCTTGGTGATTGGGTGGTTTCCGTGGATTATCACAGCCAAACGGCGTAAATCATGACGAAATCCTCACCCGATCTCTCACGATATCCTGATCCCATGGAGTCGATGAAGAACCCTGAGTTCCACACTTTGGTTCTCGTGGCTCTGAGCTCTTAGAACGTCCCGAATGCCGATCTTAAAGACCCGAGCGCTCTATACGCCAATGGACTGCATGAGCGCCTGGAATTGCGTCAGAACAGCTGTTGGGGCGTCACTTGGGTCGCTCTTGGCGACTTCTTGCTGCTGGTGCTGCTGAGCCTCGAGAAACGCCGCGATCTTTACCTGCTGCACCTGCTTCAGGAGCGCGTTGAGTGCGTAGATCTCGGCGCGTCGGCGGTGCCGCAGCTGATTCGCGCGCTCTTTCTTCGCTTTTTCAGTCTCGAGCTTTGTTTGCCGCATCTTCTCGAGCTCCTGCTTCTTCTCCAACTCGGAGCGCTTGTGGTCGCTCACGCGCCGCTGTGCGCGCTTCGCGAAGTCCTGTTCCGTGGCGCCGGCCACGCCAGCACTGTCACCGACTCCAGTGCTCGATGACGACGATGCCAACGACACGGCTGCTGCTGGAGGCTGTTGGTTGCCGGCACCGGCTGCAGCCGGACCCTCCAAGAAGGTCCGCTGGACGAGATCCGAGCTCGAACTCGTGCGCGGACTCCGGATCGCGCGGTACGCTGCCCCGCATGGAAAGGCTACAGACCCATTCACCCACCCATACCATCATATCGCTCGTTCAGAGCTCGGGACGCACACAATCGACGCAACACCCGAGCGACAGAAGTGAAAGGCGGTTTGGAGCGTACCGTTGTCGTCGAGACGGAGAGCGAACCGAGGCCCAGCACCACTCCTTTCGTCGCTCTCGATGGTCTGCACCATAGCGGCGTCTGCTGGGTGGCGGAAGAGCACAGCGTCGTTCCCTATCGTGTCGATGGAGCTCCGAACTGTGCAAGGGAGAGGCGTCAATGCCCCAAGTGTGGCACTGCTCGACCGACGAGTGATGCAGATATAGTAGGCGACAAGCAAGTCGGGAAGGTACCCGGGTCTATTCCCAGCGTTGTGTGTGTCGTTGTCTCCTCTCATTGTCTCTCTCACTCTCGCACTCACTGCTGTGTCTGGGGCTGCTTCTGCTGGCGCAGCACCTGTGCCGGGAGCAGCAGCTGCGCACCGGTGGGCTTGGCCGACGCTGGCGGCTTCTCCCCCGCCTTCACGACAGTCTTCGGCACCCACGCGTGCTCCTTGCCGTGCTTCTTGTCGCCCTTGGGCGTGTGCTTGCGTCGCTCGCGCGGGTGCTTCTTGTCCGGCGCTCCGTCGCCTCCTGCAGCAGCCGCTTCGATTGAGGAGGAGGCACCAGACGGTTTCTTGGACGGCACCGACGCAGCAGTCGCCAGTGTCGGGTACTCCTGGGCCGAGAACGCTGGCTGCGGCACAGTACCGTGTCGTGGGCCCGACGGAAGGAACGGTGCAGCGTTCGGGTGGAGCGCGTGCCCGCCTGGGGGGAGGGGTGGCTGCTGTTGGTATGGGTTCACGAACGCGTGCGCGTGTGCGTGTGGCGGCGGAGGGATGAGGCCTTGCGGGACAAGCAGACGGGGGGCGGCGCTGTGGGATCTTCCGTATGCCACTGGGGGCGGCGGCGGGATCAGCGCCTGACCGCCTACCGCGTAGTTGTGTGGGAATAGATCCACCAACACTGGCGCTTGCGGCACCAGTGGAGGAGGCTGCGCAGCGCCAGCTCCCGACGCCTCTGCAGCAGAGAAGAACGCCATCACAGACGGCGCAATGTCGCCTGTCGGTGGCTCGAGTGCGCCAGCCTCCGCCTCGTTCCCATTCGGTGCTGTCGGAGCGTCGCCAGTCCACTTGTGGAGCAGCATCTGCATCTTGTCGGCGCCTGGAGGGAGCGGGAGCGAGCTCGGGGGCGGCGGCGGCGGCGGGACCACACCTCGTCCCGCGTTCGACGACACGCGAGGAGTGGCAGCAGTGCGGTTGTCCTTCTTGCTGTCTTTCGGCTCGGCTGTCTTCTTGCTCTTTGGCGCGAGCTTCACCGTGCCGTCGTTCGTTCGCGGCACGCCGTTCCGGTTCGCGTACTGGCGATGCGCATCATCGACGCCACTGGCTCTCGCGCTCGTCGGCGGCGTCGACACGCATATGACGTTGTTCCACGGCACGAGCTTGCCGCGGTCGAGACTCGCCGTGCCGTAGAGCGGCTCGCCGCCCGTGAACTTCTCGTCAAAGAGCACTTCGACGCACTTGCTGCTCACGTGCGTCGCGACGACTGTCCCACGGTGCCCGAACGGGATCGCGCGACCGCTGAGGTTGATGATCCGGTCGCCCAGACGCGGAGCGCCCGGGTTCTTCGTCACGCGGACCGCGACGTCGCGACCTGTCAAGTCCTGGTTCACGAGCGGGTTCGGCCGAAACAAGTGGAGCGCCGGCACGACGACCTCGACCGGCGCCGCCTCGCGCTCAGTCGCGCGCTTCTGGCGCTCCGTGGCGCGCAGAGCGCCAGCGACTTCCACTGCGCGGATCGCGTTCAGCGACAGGTACTCTGACGTCACGGGGATGTGCTCCTTCACGCCGAGCTGCTGCTGCTCGAACCACGCCTTCACGCGCGCGACACTCACGTCCACTTGCTCCGTGCCCTGGACGCCAAAGAGCTCGGCTCCGCTGTAGCTGGTCGCGAACGGCATCTTGTCGAGCTTGCTCACGACGCCCGGGAACGCGGCCTTGTACGCGGCCAGCAGCTTTACTGCGCGCTCCGAGTACTCCCACACAAGATTGCTGCTCGCGTTCGCGGCCTCGCTACCGTTGCGTGATTGTGGTGTCCGCTTGAGCGCGTCGTCGAACGCGCCGCTGCCCACGATCTGGACAATGTC
The DNA here is from genome assembly GCA_023334115.1 of Globisporangium megalacanthum. Lineage (NCBI taxonomy): Eukaryota > Oomycota > Peronosporomycetes > Pythiales > Pythiaceae > Globisporangium > Globisporangium megalacanthum. The sequence continues at coordinate 7,952 of JAASGD010000500.1, forward strand.
GCCTCGGCGCCACGCGTTGATCTCGTCGTCCAGGTCCTTGTACGCAGCTGCGTTCGGCGCTGCGTTCCGGTTCACGAGCCGGCTGAAGCCCGGGAGCAAGAGGTCTTTCCGGAATCGAATGTTGAGCCCAATGTCGTTGTCGCCAGGCTTCACCGCCACGTTCCCTGTCAGGAGCCCGAGCGTCGTCGTCGTAATCCCGAGCTTCTGCGCCACGAGGTACCCCGGGAAGTACTTGTCCGTGATCTTCTCTGCGACCGCGTAGCCGAACGGCGGCTCCTTGTCGATCGTGTTCACGCGCACGCGCACTTCGTTGTCGTCGTCGTCCCAGTCAGTCACGACCGCTGTGCACCCGAGCCACTCACCGCTCGTGATGAGCGCCACCGAGTCACGTGGGAACCGCTGAGCGAGCGACAGCGTCCCCGTCTCTTGGAAGCGCGCGTCGTATAGCTCACGGTTCACGACTGCGAGCTGGAACGGCACGAGCGCTTCCACGTCCCCAAACTTCTTTTCGACCGCTCCCGTGAGCGGGTTCGACACCATGCCCTGGAGCGGCAGCACGTGCAGCAGCGTCGAGATCCCCGTGCGTCCCAAGTCGATGCCGCCACTGCCAGGCACACCTCGGCCCGACAGCAGCTTGATGACTTCTGCGTGCGCATACGAGGCCCACGACGCCTTCTGGGTCGCGTCGTACGGCGTGAACACAACGCTCTTCGCGACGCGACGGTGCTCGCCCGCGAGCGTGCTCACTGCGACGACCTTGGCTTCGTGCAGGTTCGGCCAGTTCACGAGCACAGTCTTCGCAATCAGACTCGGCAAGTCGGTCACGGGGCCGCCGTCGTGCGACGTGAGCGTCGGCGGTACCGACAGGATGAGCGACGCCTTCCGTGAGCTCATTCCAAAGCAGTTGAGCCGCACGTTCTCAATGCGCACATTCTCCAGCGGCACGGTGTAGAGCGACGGGAAGCCCGGGAGCGGGAGCTGCACGCCGTCCACCAAGCGGCTCTGGAACTGCCCACCGTGGCCCGTGATCGGCGGCAGCGCATAGTCGGTCACACGCGTGTGGCAGAGCGGGACGTCTGGGAACCCCGGCACGCCGGAAAGCGACGACACGAGCGTCTCATCCACGCTCAAGTCGAGCGTGATGCGGAGCGGCAGCCGCTTCAGCGTGTTCCGTGCGCGCTCGGCGGGCGTGAGGAGGTCGTCAGGACAGTACTGGGCGATCGCGCGCTTGAGCAGCGCCGCGTCGATGAACGGGAGGATGTTCACGCCTTCCCACGCGTTGCGCTTCCCTTCCATGTCGATCGGGAACGTCTCGGGGTAGAAGTGCTTGATCGGCGAGAGCGGTGAGACCATGAGGAACCGGTACGGCTCCGGGACAAGGTGGCCGCTCGACGCCGGCAGGTTCGCCATGAGCTGCTCGAACGGCAGCAGCGGCCCGTCGGTCGCAGGGTCGTCGTTGAACGAGATGGTTGCGAGGACGTCGGCAATGTCCGTCAGGTCCGACACCATGGGCGCGTAGTGGTACGGGTAGTACCAGGACCAGGACGGCGGGCCTTGGAAGTAGTACGCGAGGCACCACACGATCGCTTCCATGTAGTGCCGCTTGATCGCGTCCAGTGTGTCGTTGTGCGCGTTCCCGTCGCCGCGTTCGACGTTGAACTTGCGAGCGTAGTACTCCCACTTGGTGTCCTGGAAGCTCTTGCTGCCCGAGAGCTCGGCGAAGAGCAGCCGCTCCTCCTTCTCGGCGGCGAGCGCCAGCTGCGTCTCGAGCGCACCGTCGAGCGCTTCCAGCAACGCCTTCTCCTTGGACGACTCGTCACTGTCGTCGTCGTCGTCGTCATCATCGTCAAAGCCTTCATCTTCATCATCAAGGAGCGGCGGTGGACGATCCACACTGTCGTCGTCGTCGTCCGACGCGTTGAGCGCCAGCAGCGCATTCTGCACGTGCACTTCGTTCACATCGTGGGTCACGACCGCCTTTGTTCTCTTCGTCTTCTTCGTCGTCGTCGTTGTTGTCGTAGTCTGCGGCGGCTTTGGGCCTCCGTGACGGTTCTGGAACTTGCCTTTCCGTCGACTCGCTTCTTCTATCTGCCGGTCTGTGAGAATGTCTTCTTCCTGGCTCCCAATCTTCACCAGCAGCTCCTGCAGTAACGCGACGTTCACGAGCCGCCCATTCTCTGTCAAGTACTGTCCTGCGTGCGTCGTCGTCTCGAGCAGCGCGCGGTACTCGCGCAGCAAGAGCGGGATCGCGTCTTCGCTGATCTCGAGCGTCGGACTGTGCGGGATAAAGTCGTTCCCGAGCAAGAACGTGAGCAGAATGAAGTCGTCGAGCATCCGTTCGCCATCGAGGGCCGGCGTCACGCGCAGCTCGAGCAGCAAGTACTCGCGGAAGAGACTCAAGTGGACGAGCTGCCACTGCTGTTCCGCGATCGGCTTGGCCGCGACTTTGTGCCGCTGGCCGCCGCCCCAGACCACGACTTCGCGCACGAGCGTAAAGTGCGGCTCGTGCGTCATGAGACCGAGCAGCATGAGGTCCGCGTCGCTGCCGTACATGCAGTGGCGCACGTTCGCCGGGTACCCGGGCGTCATCTTGCGGTGCCGAATGAACTCGACAATCTTGTGCTCGCCCTCGCCCGGCACTTCGCTGCCCGAGAAGAAGACGTCGAGGCGCGCCCAGAGCGGGTCGCGCTTCATCTTGTGGCGCACAAAGTAGACGAGGTGGCGCGACAAGTGGGCGAGGAACTCGGTCCCGGGCGTGATACAGTTCGAGTCAAAGTGGCTATTGTCGCTAGCATCAGCGGAGGACGACGACAGCGGACCATTCTTCTCGTCCTCGAGCTTGATCTGCAGGAACCGCTCCTTCTCAATCGCTTCCTGGCGCTCGAGACCGGCACGGAAGCGACGCGAGCGCTGCTGGTTGAGCTTCGCACGCGGGGCGACACCGTCGATCGCAATGTAGAGCAGCGCTTTCGGCTTGATAATGTGCGTCACGAGCCGGTCGAGGTAAGTAAAGATGTTGTGCAGCTGCGCAGCGAGCCCGAGCGCGCCGAGCGCGGGGTCGCCATCCGAGTGCGTGCAGTTGTGCACAATGCCGTTCATGTCGAGGTAGAAGGCGTCGAACTCGGGGAGGAGCGACACGTCCGAGATCGGCTGGTTCAGCAGCGGGTAGCGCTCCGACATGGAGCGGTAGAAGCGCGGGATCCCCATGACGGCGGCGGTGGTGGCGGCACGAAGGTAGCGAGTGCGCACAAGCGCTGTGCAGAAGGGCAGGAGGACAGGAGGTGGTGGCTCGCGAGACTGGGAGACTTGGATTCTGGGGCGATTTGAAACGAAACGGGGGGAGCTTTTCGGGCATTTCTTAAAACAGGAACTTTAATGGCCTGGATTCCCAGAACAGGGACTCGTCTCAGAAGTGGGACTTTTAATCAGCTAAATCCGATAGTGAAGAAACGAAGCCGCGTAGCCGAAGGAGACATGGTGGGCTGCCAAGCGAGCGAGCGTAGTGAGCGGCGCCGACCATGATCTGCGTAGGCGGGTCCAGCGGCCGAGGTTTACTGAGCGGAGAACGCAGCACCGTCTAGAACATGTACTAAGTTAGTAATATTTTCGTTCGAGAGCGAAGGCCCGAAGGGCCAAGAGCGCGAGTCACCCCACCCCAACCAAGTTCCTCTTCTGAGAAGAGTCCCTGCTCTGGGAATCTAGGCCGTGAAAGTTCCTGTTTTGGGAATTTCCCAAGCTTTTCTGGGTTGAGAAATAAGGGCACGGACGTTATCCAGAGACTCGACTGCATACGTACTGTATACATACTGTAGGTACTCCAAGTACTGATAGACCAAGTGTCTGTGCCACGGACTCCGTTGTTGACAGGCAGCTCGTCGCGCAAGGCTCGCTCAACTGGTCAAAGAACGGGCTCGGTGGCTCGAGAGAGCTTGGGGTAGCAGTACTCAACAGGCCTTCACATTGTACTAGTACTTATCAGTAGCAGTAGCTAACAAACGAGAGTAAACACTGCCGTCCGACGGTTCGACAATGTCCCTCGCTTCAGTCGTCGGCAAAGAAGAACTGCAGTTCGGGAGACGACGTCATGTCGCTCTCCAGCAGCATGGGTGGTGACAGTGGATTGTTCCTGGGCGACAAAAGCGACGACGTAGCGGACGGTAACGCTGTCTGCGAAGTCGAGGAGGTGGCGGAGGCCAAGACACTGTCCGTCTCGCGTTGCGCCTCTAGCTCTCGCCACCGCGCGACAATGGCTTTGTTTCTGGGTGGCGCCGCCGCTGTCGTCTGCGTCTCCGCCGCAATTTTGTCTCGACGGAACCCGAGAAGCTGACGCGCAATCTTCTCGTGGTGCTGCTGCGCGTGGGTCTGCACTTGACGCACGGACCGGGAGCCGACGAGCTCGGCGATTGCTTTCCACGGCCCTTTTGGGAACTGCTCCATGGCGTCGAGGAAGCGACGGTGCTCTTCGTCCGACCACGCGCCGCGAGCAAGCTTGCTGCTTTCGGCCATACTAGTACTGTAGAGCTCGTACGTGCGTATGGGGTCGATAGAGTGTATGGGGAGTAGTGGTAATTGGGAAGTGAGTTGCTACGCAGGCGGTTGACCCATGACACCCGCGCTTGCTTGTGATCTACAGCAGTGGGTATGTGGAATGCTGACACGGGGGCCACGAGTCTTGAGATCAAGAACGCACGCGGCCAGTGTTTCGGTCCTGATCGACGGTCATCGCTTCGTGGTCGCAGAAGTCAGGAGCGGCAACAAACGCCGCTCTCCATTGCTGTCGCACTTACTCTGCTTGTGCATGTGCGCCTATGGTGGCTGGTTGACAGGAATTTGCCCTGCACGTCAACGTGAGTGAGTGTAGCTATCTTGTGACTCACAGCAGTCTGGATTTTGTGTGCAAGAACTGAACGAACTCACTTGCTGCGGAACTCAAGTGTCCAACGCTGCGAACGAACGAAGTTGGTGCCTCGTCCCTTTTGAGATTGAGATGTGCTCGAATTTCGAGTTGAAAGTTCAGTACAGGCTGCACCAGCACCACATTGCTGATGTCTCGATGATCAATTCACAGCGTTGTGCACCTCAATACCCGCACTTGTGATCGAAGCGACCAACGGTCTTGTTTGGTATTGCTCGTGTAGTTCTCAGACTTGCACCACTGGATCGAAAGCTGTCATGGAGAGAGACTGTAGCTCAACCTGCAGTACCAGTCGACCAGAACGTATCCCTCCTGCAGTTCGATCCGATTGCAGGTGCACACAGTACACTACAGTGGTACCAAGTACCCAGTATCGGGAGGAAGGCCGGCGCCACAACTGCTCCCCATACAAGCTCGAAAACTGCAGTAGAACGACCTAACGTGGCTCACCCTCGCTTGTCTCCTTCCATCTTGTTGTGCTCTACTACTCTGTCTCAAAACCGGATAGCACTTTGGCAACCTTATTTTCTGATTATGAGAAATACGTGCAACCTTCGTTCAACATTTGAGCAACCCTTTTTATACGTGCGACCTTCGTGCAACCTACATCAACCTTATTATAAGATGTGTACCACTTCACAAAACGAGTTTATTTTTACCCGTGTATTTTCATGTAGTCTTCAGGATCCCCTTAGAAACGAGCATCATATTGCAAAACGCGTGTGGAAAAGGTGCATTCCGCATGTTCCAGCCTCACAGGAAGCATACAGATCATTCTGTATGGGGATGCACCAAGAAACCTCTAAAGAAGCCTTTTGGTTATCATTCTGGAAGAGAGGCTTATTGAGAAGCCTGTCACACAGCATAGCGCCTTTGCATTCCTGAAGAGGAGTTTTTCAAGCATCCTCGCATAGAGAATGGAGCTTCTTCATTCCCTAAGAGAGGAATCTCCAATGGACCTCGCAATTAGCATGGAGGTTGTCTATTCTTCCAGAGAGGATTCTTCAATCGACCTCTCATAAAGCATCGGCTGCTCTCATTCTTGAGGACAGGATCGATCACAAAATTCTCGCGCAACAATGCCCAGCAACCTGGAAGGTGCCAGCCACGACCAGGAACGAGCGCGAGGCGCAGGTGGCGGGCAGGGTGCGCGTCGCGAGCGAAGTGCGCGTGGCGAGAGAGATGAGCGTGAAGAAAGCGGTGACGAGTACGCAAGTGGAGAACACGCTCAGCGCACGTCTGGAGCAGCAGCTCTTGCCCAGCAACTATTGTGGGCGAGAATTCAAGCATTGGAGGCTCTCGACGCCATGTGTGAACAGATTGAAGATGTACTCGTGCAACTTATCGCCGCACAACAAGCAGTTCGCAATCAGGTTGCCCAAGAGCTTCACGAGGCAACAGACGCGGCTGCAAGCCTCGGACTTGTCGAGCCTCGTCGTCAACCAGCCTCTCTTGCACAACTCGCGGCTCTGCTACACGCGGCCGGAGCAACTTCGCAACAAGCATTGTGACTTCATTCGTTAACCAACAAACTCATCAATAGCAGTCCCAATCTGCTGAGCCCTTTGCATACTCTCGCCTCCGTATGTCTTGGTCGGTGACATGCACAGTATCTCCCAAAGTATTCGCAGCCGGAGGTTGCTTAGCTCCCAGCTCTCAAGGCGAGTGCGCTGCCACTCATCGCCAACCGGATGCTGTAAACCCCAGCTTGTCTGTGCTATACAGAGTACACCACAGTTGTGGCCGTCGATCTGGCGTGGTCGACACAGGTAACTCTCCGCGGGTTGCTTTGGAAAAGCGGCCGTCTCCACATCTTGTGCCCACCACCGCTCCATAAACCGCCGCCCTCGTGTCCTCCATATTGCAAGAGTCGCCTCCAGGTATGCGTTTGATACCAGCGGGTCGTACATACGCACGCCGCATGTGCCAACTCGCGTGTCGACGGAGACATAGAAGATCGCCCAATGCACTTGGGAGAGGTTGAGCGGGATCACCACCAGCTCGACTGCCGTCAGGTGTTGTTTCGGGAGTGGTGGTAACTCCAGCGCGATGTTGACTGGGTCGTAGATGCATACTGAGCTGCAGTCGAGAGCGACCTTGTGCAAAGCAAACGCCATCGTCGTGCCGGATAAGAGGGAATGCGACGCAAGTCGCCCGACGACTGTCTTGAGTGGCGCCTCAAAGATCCGGGCCCTGAACTTCGAGTTGACTCGTGCCGAGACGAATACTTGTGAGAGAGCGCTGCTCGACATCACTTTGTCTGCCTCACGCGCTATTGCCGATGGAGCACGGTCGATGGTTCGAAAGAGCCATACCGCCTCACTTAGCGACACATCGTCCCACCGCTTCTGCGACCACGATAGGTCTTCTTGGCGCAGCCTGGCCGTTTGTCGAAGTTTGTGGAACTCTTTCACGGCGGGCAGGTAATGCCTAGACATGCGCAACCTTAATCAACATCGAGCAACCTTATTTCAGAGCAACACAGTCACGAGAACTAACGCACATTGTGAACGGCAGGTACGCGTCACCAAGCGAGACAGCAAGAACCGGAGCGGCGCTGGTCGAGTCAGACGACGACGAGGCCGCGGAATGCACGAGCCGGTCTGGTGTGTGGTCTTGAATCGTGGTCGCCATTCTTCGCATGAGGACCGGCGGAATAACGAAGTTGTCGGAGTCGGCGTGTTCGCTTGCGTTCATCCGTGTCGTCACTACTGTTAACCGACAGGTTGCGTACGCCGGCGAGTCGAGCATCACCGGGTACTGGTCGAGAATGTCACGTACTCGCTCGACCTTTTCGCATATTCGAGCCCAGAACACAAGGCTGCTGAGACTGACTGGCCACATACGCGCTGGCTGCAGGTCACTCCGTTTGCGAAGCGCGAGCCGGCCGCGGGTGTTGGTACCCTTGCGCAAGTTACCGCGGTTTCGAGGCTCAGGAAGGTGGTTTCGCTCGATCTGTGGCGGCGGAATAATAGGTGGAACTTGCTCGATAGACGGAACAGGATGCTCCTCGCTGATGTTCGTCTCGAGAATGTCGACTTGGCTCTGCGTGAGCGTGATGTCAGGGAGCGAAACTTGAGAGGGGTTGGCAACAGCGCGGATTGACAGCTCGAAGTCGTCGTCATCCGAAGACAAGTCGCTAACAAAGTCGCCACCACGACCGCCGCGACTGGAACTGCTGTCGACGCGTTCAACAGCCTGAGCAACCTTACTTGATTGCGCGGCAACTTACTTGGCGCAGCAACCTTACTCGGCCGTGCAGCAACCTTATTCGACGGGCGCGCTTTGGGTTTCTTGGCCCGTGGCTGCTTCGGCTGTCGGCGTATACCGCTGTTCGACGATGCCGAGCTGTCGCTTGAGCTCGTCGCTTTGTCGTCGCACGAGTCGGACTCGACCTCGTCGTAGTCGATCGACACCACTGTCGAGTCGCTGCCACTCGCTCCCCCGATCGGTACACTTGCGTCCTTCCACTGCCTGAAGTGACCCAACTGTGTGTTTCAACTGCGCGACTCGATTGTAGAAGCTATTGGAGGGTGTCGACTTGAGTGCCTCCACAAGGGGCTCCAAGTTGGCCATCACGATGTTGTACTTTTCGCAATCCGAAAGGACCGGTCGTTCCGCCGATTCGCCTCGCCGGACTCGCACGTACTCAATGCCGCTTTGACTCGGTTGTTGCTTTCCTCGAGAGCCCGTGTCGTGGTTCACAGCTCCACGCTGATACGCTGAAGACAAGACACCGACCGGTTGACTGCACTTCGCATCCGTGCGGCAGCTGCCATGTCCCAACGTGTCGGCACGCAGCTGCTGGGTAGCTGGGAAAGACGGAGGTGCCGCTTCGCGGCTACTACCAAATGTCGACACGGTAGGTGCCACGTCGTGAAGAAGCTGCACGAACAGGCCCAGGTTGCGTACTCGGCTTCTGCTGATTCTCCGCTTGCGTCCATGAACAGATATCCAGTCGTCGCGGACACGCGTGACGCGATGTTCGCGTCGCTGACTACCGAACGGTCGTACTCCTCCCTCACCTTCGCGAAGGCAAAGTCGCTGAGCCTTCCCTGAATGGCACCGAGGAACCTTGGGTACGCGTCTGGCGACCGCGAACGCACAGCATGCCCAGCAACAGCGCGATCGTAGGTCAGGAGAATGCGCAGGTTGTGCTGCCAGATTGCTTCGATGCAGTTCGTAATGGTGGAGCGCCGCCCGAGCATTTGCTTGAGCTGGTTCCAGTTGGATTCAACCCTGTTCGTCGTTGTGTTGCCGGCAGTAAGGTGCTTGCTCCGACCGACACTCGTCCACATGTCAGCACACGACTTCCAATTCTTCACGTAGTAGTCAAGGAACGCTTGGGCGTTGGCACCAGCATGCTCTTCCAGCGCCGCGCTTCGTCTCATTCGACTCGCGGAAGTTGGCGCCCGCACCACCGCTCGGAACATCTGGGTGAGCTCCTTCTGCAACTGGACGCGCACTCTCGTCCTTCCGGTGCTGAGAACGTGCTTGATGTACTTAATGGTGTGGAACTGACAGAGTAGCACCTGTAGGAGAACATCCACAGCGTCGAATGAGCATGACATTGTGAACACAATCACGGGTATCGAGCGATGACTCACCTTCGCCTCAGGAAAGATAGACTCCAGCGCACCCCACTCTGCGAAGTCCTTATTGATCATGAAGGACCCCACCCGTGTCCACGCTGGGTTTGTCGTCTTAATGTGCCCCAGGATCGCCATCATTGTCGCCTTCTGCTGGTTCAGATAGATGAAGTCTGCAACGGGGATGCCACGTCCGATTGGAGAGGTGGCGACCAAGGAGCCTGCACATACCAAGTCACTGTCAGGTTGCTGACATAAGGTTGCTGACATAAGGTTGCTGCGGCAAGGTTGCTCGTTCACACGTACCCAAGTACAAGCCAAGGTTGTTTGTGTTGTGAGTGAAGTCCATAAGGACACACTCGCCAAACTGCGCCAGGATCTCGCGCTGGCGTTCCGTCTGCATAACTACGGCGATGGTCTGCTCCACATCGTCCTCGACGATGACGCACGTGTTGTCTCCCAGGGACGTGAACTTGTGCAGCATCGCACGGAGATGGTCCTAGGTTGTCTGCCTGCCGAGCCGACCGGCCACCAAGTTCCGCACCAATTTGGTGTTAAGGTGCGATCCTGTATGGCAGATAAGCTTTCATCAGCTCCGATGGGTCTAGTCACGCCACGTCAACGTCTTCGATAACGTACATAGCTCTCTCGAGATCACCTCTGCGGTTCCTCGAACCGGAGCCCTCGCGTCCACCATGGCGTCATTCTTGGTGAGAACCTCCGGCTCGGACACCATTGACGACGTAAGATACGTGCCCATGACCTCTTGCGAAAGCTCGTGTGTGTGCGTCTGGTACTGCTCGCACATACGACACCGTGCGTAAGATCCCAAGCAGGAACCGCACCAACTCAGAGAGAGATCCATACCTGATTGAAGACGTAGATCTTGTACACCACCCTCCCACCGACTCGAACGGGTACGACCTGCGCGGTCAGTCGTGCCAAGCAATTCCGAAACCGCACGCTGGTTCCCTTGCGGAGCCCTTTCCCACGCGTGTCCTGAACACATCCATGCGTGCACCTTATGATCTTCTGTGCGTACTCGAAGTTCTCTTGGATAGTGGCGCGGTCGCGACTGCAAACAAAACAATAAAGTTGTCCGTCAACCTTATTTTTCTACACGCACTCACATCTACACTGTATACGCACTTCTTCGATACTGTCTCTGTATTCCACATGCTGGACCTGCACGAGCTCCTCACACGAAACCACACGTAGTGCTTATCCGAGTACGTGGTGACAGCTTGCTCGAACTTCTCCCACGAGTCAATGAACACGGGAGCGAAAAGTGGTGCCACCACCTCTTCCGCGTCGTGATGCTCTGACATTCTCTCTCGTGTGAGCCAGTTGCCTGACTTGCGTTGCTGTGGCATCTTCTCTATAACGCCATAGTGAAGCACAGCACAGTGGTCAGCAAGCCTGTTTGGCAGTCACATCAGGGCCAAAACGAGAGCAAGAAGCTCACCCAACGGCTCCTGCGGGAAGGCGACGAGATGGTGAGAGGCGGTGATGCCTGGCTCAAAGTCGGCACTCGGGTCTCTTTGCAGAATGGTCCGCTGTCGCTTTCTTGCTTGGGGATCTGTGGCGCGGTCGTGGAGTGTCGCAAAGAGTGCCATACAGAGAGTGATAACACGGCAGCACAGAGCAAAAGTGAGCGGCATGTCTTGCGTCTTCAGGAACTATAAAGTACTAAACACACCTTCCGACATTGTAGCTCGCTGCGTGTGTCGTGCTTGTCGCTTCAGAGTGCGTGCTTCGTGCGTGTCGCCTTAGGGTTCGTGCATCGTGAGTGTCACAAAAGCGTTTAGCGACGAGTCAGTGAAGGGATTGCGCACAGTTCACGCACCAAATTGCTTCCACAAATTTGCGGAGCACAGCAGCACACCTTCGGCTTCGTTGTGGAGCAAGTCGCGTGGGCAGTGTGCAGATCCACGCCACGCGTACGTGCTAGAACCCCATACATACAACAAACAACGCACAAAGACACACAGTAATACAGCAACACGCGGAGCACATCATTAGAGCCATCGTACAAGCGACAAAACCTGCCAAATACGGCATCGTCGCACCTGATCGCAACTTGGTAGCTTGCGTCCGACGCGGCGAATCTGAAAGTGAGCCAGCAAATGCCAACCACCAACTTTTTCGTACCTTTGCGGAGACGCAAAGATCCTCGGTCGAATGTATCATATTTTTCAACCCGAACGAATCCAAAATACCGGGTTGATCAACAACCCCGGCCCATCCCAAGTAAGGTTGCAGTAGACACTTTCCTCAAAACCTGTTGCCATTTTCAAACTGGAGTTTGGCACACCATTTTTAATGAACAATTTGATTGACAGATAGACGAGTGAGCTGAAATCGACAATTCAGGCCTCCACCACCATCAAAACCCGCAGGCACTTTCGCTCACTCCACTTTGCGCGCACTCCAAGCCACCACCGCCTCAAGACACCCAATGCCAGCAACATCAACGACACACAAGGAGAAGCGGAAGATGCAGCGCGCTGTCATCCTGGGTTTCCTCCTGGCCCACTCCAGTGACGGCGAACCTGCGCGCGGCAGTGTGACTGCCGCCGCGACGAAGGTTTCGTGCTCGCGTGCCATGGTGCGGCGAGTCTGGAAGGACCGCACCGACCTCACGCTGATCTCGTCAGGCGGGCGACCCAAGCAGTGGTCAAGTGAAGAGCTGCGCTCCCGTGTTGCCGCTGTACCAGTGCACATGCGGACGACTCTTTGAGCGGTCGAGGCAGCGATCGGCGTATCGAGAAGCACGCTGGCACGTTGGGTGGCGGACGGTGACGACATCCGTCGTGTCCAGACAACACTCCGCCCGTACCTCACGTCGACTCACATGGACGCCCACCTAGAGCACGCGCTTTCGTTTGTCCACACAGACCCCCGTAAGTTCATTTTTGAAATGGAATTCTATTTGGTAGTTTTTGAAATATCTGAACTGTGTTTTTACAGTCACTGGTACCCTTTCGTTTGATGGGATGCTAGATCGTGTCCACATCGACGAGAAGTGGTTCTTCTTGAAGAAAGAGCGCGGCAAGATGTACCTGACAGCAGAAGAGGAAGTACCTCATCTCACCACAACTAGCAAGGGTCATATCATGAAAGTGGTGTTTCTTGTTGTAGTCGCCCGACCGCGTTTCGACTCACACCGCAAGACACTGTTCGACGGTCGCATTGGGTGCTGGCCTTTTATCGAGCGTTTACCAGCTAAGAAGACCTCCAAGTACAGGCGCTCGGGTACTCTCGTGACGTCCTCCTTGAGTGTGACAAGCGCTGTCTACGAGCGCGTCCTACTCGATCATCTATTTCCAGCACTCACGGCGAAGTGGCCAGGTGTGTTTTGTGCTTTTTGCTTTTGGTTCTTAAATTTTGGGTTTTGACATGGTATTTGTAGGTCGAAAAAAGTCGAATGTTGTGATTCAGCAGGACAATGCTCCAGCACACGGTGTCGTATTTGGGGCAGCGGTAAGCGCTGCATGCAAGGCTATGGAGCTCAACGTCTAGTTTCAGAATCAGCCCCCACGCAGCCCTGACTACAATGTGTTGGGTTCAGGATTCTTCAATGCGACCCAAGCGCTGCAGCATCAGAAGCAGGTCTTTGAGATCGACGCGCTCATTGAGGCAGTCAGTGAGGCGTTCACTGAGCTTGAGCCGAGCACTTTGGACAAGTGCTTCATGACGCTCCAGAGCGTGTTGCACGAGTCGATGCTGAAGAAGGGCGACAACAACTACAAGATCCCAAACCTGAAAAAGGACCAGCAACTTCGTGCAGGTGGCCTACTGCTCGAGTTGCCGTGTAGCAAGATCACGTTCGACACGGC
>JAASGD010000501.1:0-21232 GCA_023334115.1 Globisporangium megalacanthum
GTTGTCAGTGTCGACACAGTGTCGGCCACGATGTCGGTCAGTGGCAAAGGAATCGTCGCGATCAACGGACCGAGGAGCGCACCAGGCTGAGCTGTCTCCATCGACGCTGGTGTGCTTGTGGCTGGCAATTCGATCACTCCGAGTGGGAGCGCAGAGTTCACTGCGTCAGCCAGCCCAGTTATCGTCTCCCCCGCTGGTGTTGCTGTTATCGCTGGCACATCAACAGCAAGCTCAATCGCTGGAACGATCGCGCCAGCAGGAGTCTCTGCGGATACGAGCGTCACGGGAGGAAGATCCACAGCAAGCTCCACTGCCGGCAGCGGAACCAAACTCGTGATCGGTTCCGTTGCCGCCACGACGTTCTCGAGCTCGGCCACAAGTGACGTGACTGGGAGAGTGGCCGCATCAAGCAGCGGTTGAAGGATCTCTGACGGAGGTCTCGCTGTCTCGGCTGTCGTACCCGGCACTAGCTCTGGGCTTGAGGCCGCCGTCGAGCTCTCAGAAAGCAAAGGAGTCTCCGGAAGCAGTGAGGACGGCTCAATAGTCACCGGCAGCAGAGCTGACAGACTCGGCACTAAAACCGGCGCCAGTTTTTCAGTTCCGAGAGCTGTGGCGGGTGTTGGTGCTGCTACAGAGGATGTCGTAGGCACAAGACCGGGAAGCGACGCGATGACTCCCAGACTTGGCTCAGTGAGGACACCCGAGATGAGCGCGTCCGTCGCTGCTGTTGGAGTTGAAGAAGGTAGCGTCACAGTGTTCACGATGTCGTCTACTGACGCTGTTGTGATTGCGACTGGAACCAGAGTCGCAGTCTCCGATGCCAACGACACTGTTGGAACAGCAGGTAGCGTTGGTTCTGACGCACGGACAGGCTCTGTCGTCGTCCCCATAGCTTCAGGCGATGAGGCAGCGATAGTTTCTCGAGGTACGAGAAGCTCAGTTGCGACGGTGGACACCAGCGATGGCGCCGCAGACAACACCTGCTCGAGTAGTGGGGTTGGAGCCGACGCTAGTGTTGCTTCGGTAGCATCCACTGGAGCTGCTGGCGTCACATCCGTTGCTGTCGCAGGAGGTGCTGTAATCAGCGACTCGATTGCAGTCACCAGCGCCGCTGTAGATGCTTCTGTCGGCTCTGGAACCCGCGTCTCGCTAGCTTGAGGCGCGGGAGTGGGATCTTCTTTCGGACCCGTGTGGCCACCAAGCGATTCGAGAAGCCCCATGACTGGTGCAGTAGCTGACCGCACGATCGACGCTGCGGCATCAGCGGTTGTTGGCACAGAAGGCTGGCTCGGAGCAGTGGTCAATTCTGTAGTCGTCAGCGTGGGCTCTGCTGTGGTCGCTGCTGGACTTGACACGGATACTTCACTCACTGGGACTATTGAAGACAAAGAACGTGCGGACTGTGTCGGCGTCGGCGACTCTGCTGATGAAGACGGGGAAGCCGTTGGTACTGGACTTGTGGTCGCTGTCAGCGTTGACAGCGGCAGGTTTGCCACTCCCAATAGCTCAGAGCTCGAAGTAGCCGACAACGAAGCGACCAAGCGGTCTGGAACAAGTGGAGCTGTAGATGCTGTGGATGACCCCACTGTCGTCGGTTCTGGCGACGCTAACGCAGCCGATAGAGCGCCACCCAGTGTTGACACACCTGCCCTCGAGTTTGCGTTTGCGTGCTCTTTGGAAGCCGACGTGGTATCGCCGTTCGAGTCGTTTCTGGACGACCCGTGCGCTTGATCTGCACGCACTGACGCCGCCCAGAGGCACACAGCTAGCAACGCCCATACGAGCGCCTGGCGCCACCGCAAACTTCGCAAGCGGCCCGCGCTCGTCATCGTTGAGCTCCTCACGCACGGCCTGAGGGGTCTAACTCCTCCTGTAAGGTCCGACTTTCGTTGATCGAGTCGCGTTGTTTGAGTGCGCGCTGGCGCGACAAAGCAGCAATCCCAAGAGTGCGAGTGAGCGAGGCGAGGCGGAAGGTGAACGCGCGATTGAGCAGGAAAGAGCGAGCGAACGAACGAGAGAGCGAGCGCCAGTCCAAGCAACGACCAAACCCCTTCTTCTGCAGAAATGCGTCAACGACTTTTGTCTCTCGAATTGAGAGCACGCACGCGCACAACGCCATGCATTCGGAGAAAGCGAGCGTCGTCGTCCCAGGACGCATCGCTTCCGGAATCTTCTTCTGTCGTATGATCCAATTCCAGCATAACGTTTTCAATCGACAGCGTAGTGACGGCAGTTCCAAGTGTTTCGGTGCTCCAGTACTTGCTACAGTCCACCACCACATCTAACGAGAACTTCGACAGACAGCACTATAGAGGAGCGCCACGTCGATGGAAACTCGCGTGTGGCGCATGCGGTGCAATCTGACGAGTTCAGTCGCTGGAGCCATCTCGCTTCAGCATCCAGAGAAAATATCTGAAACTGTGGTCACTTGTACAGATGTACTGATCACAGCGCTGCTCAAGGATCACGACGGCTACTGAACAGTGTTCGGTGTCGTGATCCTTGAGCAGCGCTACAATAGCATGCCTGCGAGTCCTCTTCGGTCCTTTGTTCACGTCATGCACAGAGGTACTAAGTGGACGGCATCCAGTTCGATCCGCGATGTCGCTGGTCGTCTGTATGGATTTGACAGCGAAAAACTGAGTATGATATTTTATCAGTTCTGAGAAACATCTGACCTCCCTCTATAAGCGCTGCGACTCATCATCGCCTCCCACGAGCGAGTGAAAATGGAGGATGGCGACTTCGTGCCCGACTCGGAGGACGACGAGCCACCGCCGCCGCAGCAGCAAGCCACACAGTCACCACCTCCTCATTCGCCACGCACTGGCGCAGTCCATCTTGAAAGCCATAACCTCACGCTCACAGAAGATGCTCTACAAGCCTCCGACATCCATCAGGAGTATTCAGACGTCACGCAATGGCCGTCGGGACCCCAAGAACATCACAAACACGACGATCCGGGACTTCGAGAGCCCCATCCGCCTCACAAAACCCAAGACACTCGCATTGAAAGTGACAATGATGACGATGACGATCCTGAGCACGAAGCCGATGGACTGACGCCGCAACCAGAGATCCGCGTCGGAGACCTCGTCGAAGTCGAGTCGCGTACGTGGCCTGGCATCAACAAGCCTGGCGGCTCAGGGCGTGTGGTCGCTGTGCACCACGAAAGCGGCAGCGGCTCCTACTACGACGTGCGGTACGTGCTCGGGGGCTTTGAGAAGCACATTGAGGTCGAGTTCGTAGCGCTTTCGCACCTGCTGCAGTTTGACCGCACCCCACCGAGCCGTGTACGCTACGAGCGGGTCTTCTACCATGGTACGTGTGTGTATCAGATATGTATCAGATAGTGGGAGGCTGTGGTTGCTCTGACGGACTAGTGGTGGTGGTGGTGGATAGACGAGTTCGCAGACATGGCTATCAAGAAGAAGAAGCCGACGCTGGAGCAGCTCACAGGAGACGACGCGGCACTGATGAGCGCTGACAGCGCGCGAGTCCCCGCAAAGAATCGTTCAAAGACAATAGCGACGAGCTCGAGCCGGCGGCGGTCGAACGAGAGCGACTCGAAGCGCAGTCCTAGTGAGCTCCGTGAACAGCACGAGACCGCGAACGTCGATGAAGCTGTCAACGGGTCATTGAGAGACGAGACGCCCGCAGACTCCAGCGAGAGCGACAACGACGCTACCGCACTGCGCGTCCAGGACCCGCAGACACCAGCGACAGATCAAAGTGCAGGCGGCCGGAACAACATCGTGAGCACTGTTGCCAAGTGGCGTCGGATCCTCGAGAGCGAGAGCAGCAGCAGCAGTGACGAAGTGCCGGCTCTTGTCCCAGACGCAGTGGTTCGGAAGCGGCGGAAGAGGACGAGCCACAGCCGCACTCTCGCAGAGCCTGCGCGCATGCGCTCGTCCAAGAAGCGTCGGTACGTCGGCGGGTACTTCCACAGTGGCGACGACGCGGACGCGACGTTCATTCAGCCAGAGGACGACGCGAACGCTCTGCCGGACGACGTGGCGCGGGACATTGGGTTCCGACTTGGCAAGTCCAAGGCCGAGCTCAAGGCGCAGCTCGCGACGATCGCTGGCGCGCTGACTGCGAACTTGCGCGCGTTTCAAGAAGAGAAGGACCTCATTACCCAGAAGAGTAAGCGCGCGTCCAGTTTGCCAGTCAACGAGCTGCAAGACTTCTATCGACAGGTGAGGAGGGAAGCACGAGGAGAACTGGAGGGGACTGTGTTGAAAGGACTCGAGGGGTTAGTTCATGCTCATCTCTGTATGTCCCTACCTCACCCCTTCCTTCATAGACAGCGACGCTCGCGGACTTCCTCACTCAGAAGCTGATCCGCGCTGGCGAGGACGTGATGAACGCAGTCATCGTCAAGCTGACGAGGAAAGGAGGCAGTCTGGTGCGTGGACCTGGGCGACAGACACACTCGCGCTCTCTCTTACGCTCCAGTATCTAACGGTAGCCTACAAGACAATAGACGCACAACCCTGACACGTCTCTCTTCGGTGTTGACCGCAGCCAGACTCGGTCGAGCTCGTGTTCGACGACCAGAAGCGAGAGATCAGCGACCACGGCGTCTGGATCCGCAAGGTGCTCGCAGCGCTTGAAGCTACGCTTAAGCTTCGCGGAGCGAGTGTACCGTCGATCAAGGTCGTGAAGAACGACAACCTTGTCTCGTCCGAGTCGGATGGGGACACAAAGTCGTACCGATCCGACGACGACGGCTTCAGCTCTCAGCGAGACGGGTATGACTCTCACTCTCGTCGCGAACTGGCGACGGCGTCAGGACGACGCGGACCGAGAAGTTCGTCGCACTCCACTGACACTGCGAAGCGGAGAGACAGCTCGTTTAGGCGCACTTCCGAGCACCGATCCGGCCGGACGCAGTCGCTAGAGCTCGACGCTTTCTTGGACCGTCCCGACCGTCGAGCTCCAGCGTCAGCAACCTCCGTCATTGCCGAGAGGTTAGAGCGCCGACGGCACTCTTCAAAGCCGACAGTCGCAATGAGTTCAAGCCTCGACGATTTCGACTTCATCCAGTACTCATCCACGCCACAGCAGCGCGACGAGTTCCTGTCGTCAGAGACGCGGCTCCCGCAGGACGCAGTTCAGCCTGCAAACATCCGCTTCCCAGGCAGGAAGCGGCCGATGGAGCGGTCCGATCCTCGCTGGAACTGGTTCAAGATGGGGCAGTTGAAGGAGCAGAGCCGACGACATCAGAGCAGCAGTGGGCACGCCACGAGCCACACGTCTACGCATACCCAACTGGCGCCGTCTCGCCATGCAATCCACTCGCAGCGGCCGCACAAGCGGAAGCTCCAGGCACAGCTTATTGGGCACGTTCAGAGTGTGCGGTTGGAGCTCCGCGACAAGCGATCACACAGCTCAAGAGCTGTTGTGTCGGGTGCTGCTGGAGTCGCGACAGCGCGCGCTCGAGGCTACGGATTGGGCTACGAGCCTCCGCCGCAATGCGTGTACGAAGCCGTCGATCGCCGAGAGACGGCGTCGCACAGTGCCAGCTGGCCGCGACCGGAGAAGCGCTCGACAGTGCCACTGTCGTCGAGTGCAAGCAGCTACGACTTCGCTCCAGGAAAGCCGTTGGCCAAGCCGAGCGAGCCGTGGACGAGCGCGACAGCTTCAGCACGTCCCGAGACGCAGATCAAGTGGACCGACATGTACGACATCCTGTCGGACACGATCAGCGGCGACGACGCGCTCCCGAGACTGTCGGCCAGCACGCGACAGTTCCTCATGACGTGTGGGCTGGTCGAGTGCGCCTGCGGAAGACACACTGTCGCTCAGAGCGACGCTGACGCTCTCGTGACGGCAGCAGACTGGGACGACACGACCGACGACGACGACGACACGTTCTTGCGAATCCGGACCCTGGCCGCGAGTCTGCGGCAGTCAATGACCGCACTCCGCTTCCACGAGTCCGAGGTCATGAAGTCGCTCTCTGGCAGCACTAGCAGCCAGTCTGTCGCGACGGACGACGACAAGCCCTACGCGAGTCTACACGAGTGGCGAGCTCTTGTCGCTGCAGCTGCTCGGTACCACGAACTCCTGGCCCGCTTTGTCCGCTCCGCTGTGCGCTCTGTGCGAGTGGGCTTGCAACTACGCGCGTGGGCAGCTCTGGAGCTCGTACGCGCTGTCGTTGCGGAGGTCTCGAGCACGCTCGCGCAGCTCCCAGACTGCGAAGCGCTGTTCGAGAGCTGTCGGTCGTACGCGTTCTTCTTTGAAGTAGCTGACCGATCTGCCAAGTCGACGCCACTGCTGACTGCCACCACGCAGACGTACTGGTACAGTATCCAAGTGCTGCTCGCACTGAAGAACATTGGAGCGGATGGCGGGGTGGAGACCGTGGCGCTGTCGCTGAATGTCGTACGAGCAGCTCAGGACGCTGCTGAGAACCTCCTGCCCGTGAACCGCGCGATCCTCGCAGCGTCACTCTTCCTAGTGGATCTCTACCTGTACCTCCCGTCGGCGTACCGCATCGAGCCATCGTCGTTCCGTTCGAGTGCTGACGCGAGTGCCGCACAGGATTTGCGAGACGAGACCCCGAGGCCGGCCGTGTCGCTCTGGCTGCTGATCTACGAGTGTTTCTCGAGCGGGACGTGTTCGTTCCAGACCGGGAAGCGGTCGGTAGTGGGTGACGGGCGAGACTTCTGGGCGTTCCTGCAAGCGATGGTACGGGCAGCGTCTGGTGCTGTGTCCATGTGTGCTCTGTTCTACCTCCCTCCAACGGACTGTGCTGCTTACGACGGACGCTTCACTGACTCTGTCGCTTTCGACACAGTATCGCGATCACTTTGTCGACCACCTCGCAGTCGCGTTCACCCAAGGGCGATCGAGCGGCGGGTACCTCGTGGACGGCGTCCCGACGCTCTCGTCTGCGAATTCGCCCGAAGACGACGACAACGACGTTGCGGAAGGGCAGCTACTTGCGCTGCAGTGCGCCTGGGACCTCTGCCTCCTCTTCTGTGTGACGTTCGCAAGTAGTGGCTCGCTCGAGCACGACCGTAGCATGTGCGTGGATGGCTGTGTGGACTGCTGCTCATGTGTGGGTGGGTGGTTAGTTCGGGGTGAGCGAGTCTGCTGAAACTGACGCTGAACGTCTTCGCTGCCTGCGTGCGTCAATAGTTCGGACACGCGCTGGGCGGTCGTGAAGGAGCTGCTCCAGCCCAAGACGCGCTCGTTCCTCCCGTTTGAGACGCCTGCGCCCACCCACCCCGCGTCGAGCCAAGCGTTTGCGTCGTTCGCGAGTGCGTGTCGTCCTGTCATGAGCGACTGGCGGTGAATCCGAGTCACTGATCGACTGTCCGGTGTCATCGTGCCTGTCTGTGGCTGTCGGGTGTGTGCAGGTGTGTTTAAGCTCCAAGTACTGCAGCGAGTGTTGACGCTGTCCAAGCTCTCGTACCCTCACAGTGGCACGTATGGCCTGCTCACCCAGTCGCGTGCTTCCTATGGCTGCCTTGTCGCTCCGTTCTGGGTGGGGTTTGACTGCTGCGGCTGACTTGAAGTGTGGCGGTTCCTGTAGATGTGGTCGAGAAGCTGCTGGAGGAGCTGTGGCGAAATGACGACGAACCAGCGACCGGAAGCAACGGAAGTGGGCGGGTCGACGACCCCGAGCCAGCTGAGCTGCCTCCGCTCTTCAGCGCCGTGATGGCGAACGCTGGGCTCGGAGGTAGCTTGCGGGACGTTGTGTTCGCGTGGCAAGTGGAGACTCCAGACCGCATCGACGCAATCAGCGCGATCGTCATGCTGCAGATGCTCCAGTTCGACAAGGCGGTGCATCGGAATCGGTTCCGCCAGCCCATCTGTCGCGCGATCTCGGCGCGGTACGACGCGACACACGGCGAGGCTGCCACTGGTGTCGCTGTGGTGTCGGCGTCCGCGCCAGTGCCAGAGAAGCCGAGCGCGTGGAACTGGGGGAACAGCAGTGGCGGCTGTGGCTCCAAGAGCAGTGCGAAAGTTGTGGCGAAAGGCAGTGGAGAAGCGAAGCCGGTCGAGCTCAGCAGTAAAGGGCTTGTCGAGCGAGGACGCGACGAGGTAAGGGGGTGACACTTACTGTCTCGGCTTTCAGTCACTCGGTTGCTCTGCTGACGCGTGTGCTGTGATCACAGGAGCGGCTCATGGTGTCCGTGCTGCTCGCGCTCGCAGTGTCGGGGGTCTGCTCGGACGCCGCTCCATTGTCGCGCACTCGGTCCGAGAGCGGGAACAAGTCGCTTCGTCGTGACCTCGAGTTCTTCTGCAAAGAGATGTGTCGGGTTGTGAAGCAGAACGAAGACACGCTCGCGCTTGTGCTCGGCCAAGCGCTGTTTGTACTGGCGACCGTGGCGATGCAGCACTCGAACGAGTACGCGCTCGTTGTGAAGCACCTGAACGACCACCTCGTGCGCTCGACCCAAGCGCTGCGAGCGCACTGGTCGCTGCACTTTGCCAAGGACGCGGTGCCGACGCCTGCGATCCAGCGCCGAACGCGGCTTCTTCAGCGTAAGACAACAACGACAACGACAACGAGCGAGGGGGACACGTATCGTCTAACACATCTCTCTCTATGCACGTTACGTTACTAGGCGCCGTGCTGTTCGCTCTGTACGCGATGCGAGACTTGACTCGGAGACTCTGTGCGCTCATCCCGAGCATTCCAGACGCGACACCGCCGTCGTACGCGTCGGAAGCTGTGCGTTCCTGCGTTGCGTGCGTCCTCAGCACTGGACAGGAAGCGTGCTTGGATGCTGCAATGGACGACGTTGTGCCAGTCGAAGCGCTGTTCGCGTCGCTCGAGATCCTCGAACTGCTCGTGCCGCGAAACGCCGCGATTCCATCGCAGCATCTGAAGGTGGCGACAGCGATGGCGCACAAACCGAGTGGAACGACAGCGACAGTGAGCGAAGCGGACGAGTTTGGCGAGTTCGACGCTCTGTTTGAAGACGACGTGTGGGCGACTGTGGACCTGGACGTGACGTCCTCAACCACGGGCGTCACCACGAAGCCGTCGACAGTCAAGACGTTCGAAGACACGGCCGTGCAGGCGTTGCTCGTGCACGTGCGGCGCAGTCTCCAGCGTGTCGTGATCAAGTTCCCTGCACACGCACTGGCGTCGACGACCTCGGCCCACGAGCAGTACGCTATCGAATTGCTTGGCGTTCTCGTGGCGACGTGCAGCTTTCCGTTCGGCTGGAGCCTCGTGTCGGGCAGTGCGCTCAAGCCCCGTGTGCTCGCTCCGCGGCTGCTCAGTGCAGTACTCACGCACGAGCGTGCAGAGAAGGAGTGGTTCACCACGAGCTTCTTGAACGAAACCGGAGCCGACCAGGAGCTCGCGAGCCTCTGGCTCATGGGGACGCTCGATCTGCGCGCGTTGGTCCCGTCGCGTCGCGACGCGCGTCAGGGAGGAAGTCCCAGCGATGATCGGTTCGTATTCCCACTCGTCGCGGCTGGGGCGACGACAAGTGACAGGGACGCGCAGACACTGACGACGAGAGAGTACTCGGACTACTGGGTCCTACTCACCGACGCGATCCTCTTCCACGTCTTGCGCGAGGACTCGGTGACGCAGTACAAGATGGACCCACTGCTACTCCGGCTCCTGCGAGCCACTGCGCGCACCGTGACGTTCGCACGCACTTGTGCGGCGTCGTCCTCCTCAGCACAGCCTCTGCGTGACGTCGCGACGCTCTCTGCGCTGCACTTGGACGTGTTCCAGGCGTTCTGTCGCAGCTCTGGCGCGCTCTGGAGCGAGCTGAGCGCCGACCCAGCAACGTATCGGGCAGACATGAACCGTTTTCGCTTGAAGACGATGGACATCAAGAGCGGCGTCTTCACTGCGTTCCCAGAGTGCGTCTGTCGCGTCGTCGCCTCCCATCTGCGGACAGGGCGAGAGCACACTCGAATGCCTCGGCATTCCCTTGTTGCTGTGACTAACATGTGTGTGTGCGTGCGTGCGTACGACCAGAGCGTACGAGATCAACCTGAAGCTCGTCTGCCACGAGCTCAACCGCTCGCGCCACAACTGGTACGCGCTCTCGGAGCAGTTCTTGCGCGACTTCACAGCGTCGGCGGCCGGATACAGTAGCAGTGGCGCCCTCCCAACGAACTTCCACACTGTCGACGAAGCGCTTGCGCTCACACAGAGCGGCGAGCAGCCTGACGACGTCGCCGGCGTGCGCCGTCTCATTGTGCTCTTCCGGTTCATGTACGGCTGCGTCGACGCGTTCTTGTACCACTGCGGCGCCATGGCGATCGGCCAGCAGAACCTCTTCTTCGCCGTCATGCGGCTCATGTTCCGCCAAGCGAGCAGCGCCGAGTTCCCACAGGCAGCGACGCGGCTGCGACAGCTCCAGCAAGCAGCGGCATCAGAGCACGGAGAGAGTGCGTCGCACCTGTCGCGGTGGTTCGACACCAGCCTCGACGCGGGCAGCGGACCCGGTTCACAAGCCAACGGCGTGGGGACGAATGTGTCGCCCGCGTGCCTCGGGTTCGTCGAGAGCGTGCGGCTGTTCTTTGCGCGCCAGAAGTACCCGAGTCTCCTGCATTGGTTCTCACAGACGCTTGAGACGTACCAGACACTACAGCGTGGCTGGAGCGTCTCGCCGCTGCGCAAGCTCCTGCTAAACGTGCTGGACCCGCACGGCCCACTCGGCATCCACAGCTACTACCCGATCGACGTGGACCACCGCAGCCGCGTCAACGTCACTGGACGAACAACCACCGCTCAGCGCGAGTTTGACGTGCGTCAAGTGCGACGCGAGGCGTTCTACCTCTCGTGCGGGCTCTTCTTCTGCCGCTGCACGCACGCGTACGAGCACGCGAGAGCGCCGGCCGCTGCGTCATCAAGTCGCGACGCAGCAGTAACGCGGCTCCGGACGCTCCGTGTCTTCATCCTAAACGACTTTACCCGCGAGACGTTTGCGTACGCAGCGTCGGACCCTGTCGGCTTGCTCGAGACGCTCGTGCCAGTCGCGCAGTTTGTGCGGGCAGTGCTGAGCCACTGCAACCTGAACCTCCAAGCGACGACAACGACGACGCGTGACTTTGACTTTGTATGGGACGATGTGACTGGCTGCCTCGAGCAGCTGGTGCTCTACTGCATCGAGACGTTCGACGCCCGCGCTGTGCTGCAGACTTCGATCAGGTGCGGAGTCGTCAGGCCTTCAAGAATCCTCCTTGGCCTGGTACCTCTCGGGGAGTGTCGCGTCGGATCTGTTGTTAAGCCTCCTTCCTCTCTTTCTCTTGTTGCGCAGATGTGTGTTCGCAGTCGAAGTCTGTGGGATTGTGAGCGAGGCCGTGGCGTTGCTCGACGCCGTGGCCGACAGCTCTGCGTCAGCTCTCCTGGAGCTCAGCATTGCCTACTTTCGTGAAGTCCACGCTACGCTCTCGCACTCGCCTGCAAACGCGCTGTCGCCAGTGTTTGCTACGTCCGACACGCTCCCGAGCTCCACGGAGCTACTTGCGACATTTCACTTTGCCACATTGTCGTCGGACGCCGACAGTCTCAAGACAGAGCCGTCGGTGGTCAAGGGGGACGAAGGGACCAGTGGTGGGGTGTCTACCACACAAGCGGCGGACGAGTACGGCGTCAGCCGCGTGCGCATCCAAGCCGATCTCATCGTCTCTATCGCTCGACTCGCACACCGGTGCAGCTGTTCGTCGGAAGCCCGCCTTCGACAGTTCGTCGGTCCTTTGCCCAGTGAAGGAAGGGAATAATTGACCCAAAAGACGACAATACTATTATTGTCAATAAATAATAATTGGGCGTCCACTTGTCCGTCCCTACTCGTCCCAGCTCGGTTCTTCGTCGTCCGGGTTCACGATCACAACGTCGCTGATCGCGCGGATCTGCGTGAGCTCGCGCGCCTTCGCGAGCGAGAGACCGTCTACGTACAACGAGTTGAAGCTAGTGGGCGGCTTCCGCCGGGAGCTCGAGAGGCGCGCGGAGAAGCGCGTGGCCGGCCCTGCTGGTTTGCGGCCGCCCATTGCGACAGCTGGAGCCACAGCCGGAGCGTGAGCCCCCGAACTCGCTAGACTCGCGTCCGACAGGAACGCCTTCGAGCCGCGCTGCATCACAGCCATCGCTGCCATGCGGAAGCTGCCTTTTCGAGCCGCTACGACAGTCGTCTGCCGCCGGACGGGCTTAAACATCTTGCGCACATTCTGCGCAGTCTGCATCCGCGACTCGCTAATGCGCTTGACTGCGAGGTAGAACGTCGGGAACTTGTCGGCGATCGCGCTAAAGTCGCGCTGCGAGAGGTACGCGAGCTCGGCGATCGACTCGGCGCGCACGTCGGCGCTTTGGGGCTCGCCTGTGAGCAGCGACGTCTCGCCAAAGAACGAACCTTCGCCAAGGTTCCCGAGCGGAACGACCTCGAACGTCACCGACTGGACGCTGACCGACACCCGACCGCTCTTGATAAAGTAGAACTC
This sequence comes from Globisporangium megalacanthum, assembly GCA_023334115.1. Taxonomy (NCBI): domain Eukaryota; phylum Oomycota; class Peronosporomycetes; order Pythiales; family Pythiaceae; genus Globisporangium; species Globisporangium megalacanthum. The sequence goes on from JAASGD010000501.1 coordinate 12,433, forward strand.
GTTCGTCTGTGTAGATATGCAGAGTGATAAAGAGACAGCACACTGTTAGAAACCAACAGGAGACGACGGCACTGGGACCAACGACATGCTGTCACAAGCGACAGACGCACCACTTCGCCTTGGCGGACAATGAGCTCCCGCGTCATGGCGACGACGACTTTGAGGCACTGGATGATCGCAATGACGCCCGCGTGTGAGCAGACACGGAAGAGCGGGACGCGCCGGATAAAGTTGTCGTGGAGACTGAGCTTAAGCGAGAGCTTGAGCCGGTCGGGCAAGTCGACAAACATGTCGTCTGTCGGGTCCCGGATCCGACTCGTGAGTGCGTAGTCGTAGAAGCGTCGGATCTTGTTCTGGAGCACGAGCGGCACTTTCTTGAAGCGCATGTACTCGTTGATACTGTCCATCTGGTTCTTGCGCGCGATCGCAGCCTTGTCGAGGTTCGAGAGCAAGTTCGCGGCGCTGCCAATGATGCTCGCGTTGATCACGATGCCGACAAAGAGCATGAGCGCAGTAAAAAGCTTCTCGGTCGACGTGGTCGGACTCACGTCGTTCGCAGTCGTCACCATGATGGCAAAGTAGAACGCATAGATGTACTGCTCGCCGAGGGAGCTCGCGAGCGTTGCGTCGGACGGGCCCCAGCTCGTGTGCTCGTGCTGGTGCGTGCTGAGGTAAAAGTACGTGCACGCAATGAAGTGCTGCGAGACGACAAAGACGAGCGTGAGCGTGAGCATGCGCAGCATCGACGGGTTCATCGACCGGTTCACGTGCGACGAGATCGCTTTAAAGAGCCCCGAGTTGGAAATCTTGGACATTTGCGAGAGCTTGAGCACTTTCGCGAGGCTCACGAGCTCGTACGTTGGGCCGAGGAATGATGACGGGACGCTGCTCACGGCGTCAATGATGAACCACCCGTGGAGGTAGTTGTGTCGGATCTTGACCATGTCCTTGATCTCTTCGCCGGACGAGTCGTCTTCGTAGCTCGTGACAAAGTTGAGCAGAATGTCGAGGAGGAAGCAGACGTCGACAATGCCGTCGAGCGCAGCCGCGACACCGGACGTTGTGACGGAGAAGCCGACTTTGATCGGCACTTCCAACATCACGTACGCAGTACTGAGCGCAATGACAAAGTCCCACCAGCGCCGGAACGGCGAGTTGACGGAGATCGTGAACGGCGTCGCACTGCGCTGCTGGATCTGCGCGAGCTGCGCGGCGTTCAGCACAAGCACTTCCTTATCGACGAGGTCCGCGATCTTTGCTTGCCGCCGCTCCTCGGCTTCGTCCGACGCGGCCTTGTCGACAAAAACTTTCGAGAGCGAGTGGGCGAGGCTCGCGACGCCTTCGACAAACGTCGACACGCTCTTCCGCCTTCTCAGCACGCCGTCAGTGTCGACCGACAGTACGCTGCTCCGCCGCCGGGTGCTTAGTCGGTCCGACAGGTCGGCTCGCGAGGCGACACTGCTTCTCCGTCGTGCGAACTGCTGCAGTCTCGACTCTGTGCCGACTAGGCTGGCGGATATGGCAGCTTCTGGTCCCAGGAGCTGGTCCGGATCCAGCGGAGCAGCGCTGCCGGCAGTGGATTCTGGTGGTACTGGAGACACGCGACTCGCCGACACGTGCGAGTTGGCGTCGTCAGTGTGCGGGTACACTTTCCGCATCACTTTCGATCTCGGAGGCGTTGCTCGGCTGGGGCTTGGGGTTCGACTCGCTCGGGTCCCAAGTACGCTCGCGCTCTCGCGTCCCGAGTGCGGTCCGAGATCCGACTGCATTGTGTCGCTTGGTGTCGGCGAGTCGGGGCCAGTGCGACTCGCAGCGAGTGCGGACGGGCCGTGCTGGTGGCGTCCGCTGGTTGCTGCTCCAGAGTCTGTCAGCTGAGACGCGGACGCGTTGATGAGCCGGTCGAGCTGTTCCACTTGCTGCAAGAGCGCTGCTTCACTGGTCGAGCCGCTGACGTCCGCTGCTGTGGATGGCGAGCGGCTGAGACTCCCGGGTATATCTGTCGTCGACGTTGTCGCTGCTGTGGACCCGTCGTCCATCGTCGTTTCGCTTTGCTCGGCGCCTGAGGACGCCCAAGAGGACGGACACAGTAGCACTCTTATGCACTCCGTACCGTGGTCCCAGCAGGCATGCTGTCCTGCCTTCCCACCGGCACTCGCGCTCTCTGGAAGAGTGAAGCTCTCGGGCTCGCGAAGCTGCTGGGAGCTTCGCTGGCGCACGCTTAAGCTTCAGTCGTGCGTGCGTTTCGTACGAAACTGGCAGTGGGGGCGGAACCTATATCGGGTCCAGTGAACTCCTTCCAACGGTTGGTACTTCCGGAGCCTCTGAGACGTTCAAGTGCCCTCAGACGCGCTCCTTTGGCCTGTCAAGAGAACAACTCCACCCTATCGATCGCTCATCACAACGAGAGAGCTCCTTTCTCCGTCACGAGTTCAAACCTCGCGTGCATTGTTACAGCAACAGCAGAAGGGAGAAGAGCTAGTCGGAATCCGAGTCAAAGTCGCTGTCGTCGTCGTACTTGGGAATTGGGGGCGGCGGCAGGGGAAGCGGAAGCCCTTGAGAAGGGGGCGGTGGCGGCAGTCCAGGCGGTGCAGATGCGGCGCCAGCGTCTGCATTGGGAGACGGACCTTCCGGGTCCATGCTGGACACACACACATACGTCGGGGGTTAGAATCATCGCCCAAGTGGATGGGTCCTCAAGCTACAGACCCAATGGCCGCTTTTTCGTTCACCTCAGAATGTCGAGCGTTACCCCGTCCATCATGAGTTTGTGCTGGATGACGCCGTCGGGCATGCCGAGCTTCCGCATCGTAAAGTACCTGAGCAGTAGCAGTAGTAGCACACCCCAGTACCAATATCGTCGACAGTTAGTACCAGTAACGCGTCGCTACTGCTGTGCTCCCAAGCATCCCAGGTCGGAACGCACTTTGCGAACGCTGGGTCGTCCTTGAGCTTGAGAACGCCAGGCTGCGCTGGAAGCGCGTCGGCTTCGATCCCGTCTTCTCCGTCGTCGCTTGAGCTCTCGTCCGCTTGGTTCGGAAGCGGTGGGAGCGGCGGACCAGCGGCAGGGAAGAGACTCGGGGGTGGCGGCAGTGGAGCGTGCATCGGTCCAGAGAAGAGCGACTCGGCTCGCGAGCTCGTTGACGACTTGTGGGCCAAGCACCACGCGTTTGTTAGCTGACCGGTTCCTATTCCTGAGGACACCACCACCAGCAAGAGCTCCACACACAGCCAATTGGACGCACTGTGGGCGAGATTGGCGGCGGCGGCGGGGGGAACGGGAGTCCAATGTTGCCGGACGGCGGCGGCGGAGGCCCAGGCGGCGGTCCAGGCGGGGTCGGCAGGTCGGCATTGCTGTTGCTGCTGCTGCTCGCAGCTCCCCCTGATGGCGACGGTCCGTCTGGGTCCATACTGGGAGGATGGACGCAGTCCCAGTCAGTCCGTCAGTCAGAATCAGAGCCCACATGCCCCTCTCAAGAGCGATCGGCAGGAGATGCCTGCGTACCGTAGGATGCCCGTGTCCATGCCGTCAAGCATGAGCTTCTGCTCAATCACAGGGTCCGGGATCCCCAAGCGCCGCATCGTAAAGTACCTACACACACCATAGCGCTCAGTCCACCCGTCTGTCCGTCCATCCGTCGCTTTTTAGTACATGCTACAGCCACGCACTTGGCGTAGACTGGGTCGTCCTTGAGCTTGAGCACCGATGGCGCCATCGCCTGAGCGTCTCGGTCGTCCCCAAAAAGCCCGACGGCCTCCAGTTCGTTCGACGGCGCGAGCACAAGGGCGTTCGAGAGCTCTCCACCGTCTCCTTCAGGGTCAAACGCTGGGAGGTCCCCCATTCCCACAGGCGGCGGCGGTGGCGGCGGCAGTGGCAAACCACCGACTACGAGTCGGTTCTCAGCGTCGCCGTCGCCTTCAAACGGCGCTCCAGGCGGCGGTGGCGGTGGCGGCGGTACAAAGCCAGCACCGCCAGCGTCCGGCAGGCCCTGGCTATCGATGCCGAGGCTCGGGGCGGCGCTGGACGTGTCATCTGTCGCTAGTGGCGCATCGCCTGTAATGCTACGCGCAGCAGCGTCCACTTGCGCGTCCGAGACTGTGAGGTCCGGGATGCTCTCGAGCTTCGCTTCAAGGATCGCAAGGAGGATTTCGACACGCGTGAGGCCGGTGGACACGCGCGCGAGCCGCGCTTCACAGTCGCCAGCAAAGTGGTTTAGGAACCGCGTCGTGTTCGCGACAAAGTTCGTCACAAGCAACAGCGTCTTTGCTGGCGGAATGCGCGGCAGCTGCGAGAGGTCGACAGGGAGCTCGACGTCGTCGTCTGCATCGTTGTGGGCTGCAGCGCTCGGGGCGCTCGGGGCGACCACGAGCGCAGTGGATGCTGACGATGACGGCGCCATGCCTGCTGGCTTCTTTCGCGATCTGACTGCGAGCGACCACAGTGGTGATTACACCGATTTGCTATCTTGGTAGATATGATAACCGATTGCATCGATTAACGCAATCCAACCAATTGTAGACCATAATATACTGCTAATAGTTGATCCCTTGCTAAATGCTTGTGCAAATCTGCACTTGCTTTCCATTTCGAGCCAATGCACTTCAAACGCCCAAACTCCGCGCGCATTTCGCATTCCGCGTCACGCACGCACTCTCGGCCGCGTGGAGCGAATGGCGCAGCACGCGCGCGACCCCGTGCGCGACTACTTCGCAGTCGACGCCGCGCCAAGGGCCGCAGGGCCCGTGCCGCTCGCGGCCACGACCGTCTCGTCTGCTGCGCGCCGACCAGCGGTGGCGCCAGCAGCGGAAACAACCAGCTCCACGACTGGCCGGCCTGTCCGCACGAGCCGGCCACTCGTGCCGCCTGTGCTCTCAGCAGCCAGCACGAGTGTGCTGCCGTTCAGGAAGCCGCTCGCCCAGCCGGACGAGGACGTGGAGTTAGAAGAGACCGAGGAAGCGCAGCAAGAGAAGCTCGCGAACCGGCTCTGCAAACGGCGCGGCTGTGGGAAGCGCATCCGGTCGAAAGGGTTGTGCAAAGCGCACGGCGGCGGCAAGCGCTGCTCCGTGCAGGGCTGTGTGCGCAGCAGCCAGAGCCACGGACTCTGCATCCGCCACGGCGGCGGCACGCGGTGCTCAGTCGAAGGGTGTGCAAAGGCCGCACAGTCGAATGCGCTCTGTAAAGCCCACGGCGGCGGCTTGCGCTGCCAGTTTACTGGCTGCACGAAAGCGACGCAGGGCGGCGGGTACTGCCGCAACCACGGCGGCGGCCAGCGGTGCGGACACGACGGGTGCGACAAAGGCGCGCAGCGTGGCGGGTACTGTGCGAGCCACGGCGGCACGCGCTTCTGCCAGTACCCCGAGTGCACGAAACAGGACCGTGGCGGCGGCTACTGCGCCGAGCACGGCGGCGGGAAGCGCTGCGAGCGCCACGGGTGCCACAAGCCAGCGCGCCGACAGGGGCTCTGCCACACGCACGCGCTGCTCCTCGAGCGGAACGAGAGCCACGCAGCGGCGATGACGCAGCAGCCAGAGGCCGACCGACTCCTCAGCACACGACCAGAGGCCACGGAAGTGTGACGCGCTGGCCGTCAATGGCTTGTGGGGTGGACAGAGAGGTAGAGATGCGTTGCTGCTGGGAATACAGTCGGACTGTTGTACACCCGACGTTGGCGCTGTTGGTCATCCACCATTCGTCAAGCTGGGCTGGACGCCTGTTGTGGTGGGAATGATTACGTGAATGACCCATGCTTTGATGCCCATCAAATCCAACCAATACGTGATATAATTGAGGGAAAGCTAGGCATGCTTCTCAATCGCTGGGAGCCGAGCGGTTCGCGAAGCTGTTCCGCAGCGAGAGGCACATGGTCGCGAGCGCGGAAAGCGACTGCTGCCGGAAGAGAAAGCGCGCTGTGAGATCTGCGAGCGCCTGGTTTGGAAACACCGCGTCCGGCGGTTCGAGCGTCCGCGTCGGCCTCTCGCCTCTCGAAGCTGCGGCCGCGCAGTCCTTGCACGTGAGACTCGCGGGGTCCTCCACGTCGCCAAACGTCGCGACGCAGTGCGCACAGTACGTGTGGCCGCACGGCGCGAGCGTCACTGGCTCCTCAAACAGCTGCATGCACTGCAAACACGTGAACGCGCTCTCAGACGCGGCTTCGGCCGCGACAAGCGCACTCACCGTCTTCTCGAGCGCCTCTTGCGTGCGCCGCAGCAGCTCGAGCGCACTCGGGTCCACGACCCGCGTCCGCAGCTCGCAGGCTTCGAGCATCCGGGCGTTCAGGTCCGCGCGCTCTTTCGCCAGGTCGGCGCACACGTGCTCGAGCCGCAGCGTCAGCTCGCTGTTCTCGTGCTGGAGCAGCCGCACTTGGCTCTGGAACGACTCGGTCTTGTACTTTCTCGTCACGAGCTTCTTGTACTCGGCCTCGACGCCATCAAAGCTCGCTTGCAGCTCGGCGTAGTCCAGCTGGAGCTGCGCCATCTCGGCGTCCAGACGCGCGCGTTCGACCGAGTCGACAGGTGCTGGTGGTCGTTCCATCTCGACCTCCACTTTGACCTCAACCACAGAAGCTGGAGGCGGAGACAGCGGCTGCGGCTGCTCACGGACGTCCTTCTCCTCAGTTAGCAGGCGGTTCGCCTCGAGCAGCTCGCGCACGCGTGTCTCAAGCGCCGCTCGCTGCTCGTCCAGTGCAGCGATCCTCTCTTCAAAGTGACGTGCGTTCTGCTCGTTCTGACGCACCAACGCGTCGATCTGCGTCTCGAGCGCGCGCTTCTCGTCTTCCACGAGCGCCAGCGCATCGTCTGTCGCAGCCTTGAGCCGGGCGAGCTGGAGCGCTTGGACCGTCTCGTCCTGGGAGAGCTGGAGCTGCTGGAAGCGTTCGAGATCCAGCCGGAGCGCCTGCGTCTCTGCGTCTCGGGACGCGAGCGCTGCTGTCAACTCGTCGATCGCTCGCGCTTGGTCCACCGTCGTGTGCATCAGTGTGTCGATCTCACAGTCGCGCCGCTCCCACGCGCGCTCCGACTCGCGCTGGGTCTGCACCTCACGAGCATCCAGTTGTTCCTGGGACCGAGTGCTCTGCGCTTCCAGCTCGTCTGCACGCGCTCGTTGATCCGCGAGGTCCTGACGGCTCGCTGCGAGCTGCGATGCGCACTGGTCGCGCACACGCTCTGCGTCGAGCTTCTCTTGGAGGAACCGGTTCGTCATCGCTTCCTGCGCTCGCAGCCGCGTCTCTGCTTGCGTGCACGCGTCACGTATGCCCGTGAGCTGCGTCTCGAGCGCCTGGTTCTCCGTCTCTAGGCGTTGGAGCTGACGCGCGAGTGCGTCGGTGGCCTGGTCGGCTTGCTGCAGCTTCTGCTGGAAGTCGAGGAGCTTGCTCCGGAGCATCTCGCGCTCTTTGCTATGGACGCCCTTGAGCTTCTCGTGCTCGTCCCGCAGGAGCTTCTCGCGGGTCTTGACGGCTTCAAGGTCGATCTGGGAGCGGTCGAACCGCTTCACGAGCGAGCTCACGTTCTGCTCTTGTTGCTGAAGCACAGAGATGGAGCGAGCAGAACTGAGTGTGAGCAAGAGAGGGACACGCACTCGTGCTACCGATCGACACACATTCACACATACAGTGAGCCGCTGCACAGTCGTTCGCAGTCCGATGATGAGCGACGACTGGGACGCCACAGTGCTACTGAAAGTTTCGGCTTGTGTCGCCAAGCGCGTGTTCTCGTGGCGGAGCGCGTCGATCTCAGCGCCGGCGTCGGCTTCCGTCTTCTCGAGCTGGTGGATCTTGTTGAGCAGCTTCTTGTTGTTCTCAACCAGGTCTTTGCTCCGGTTCTCCAGCGACAGGATCTACCGCACCACCCGTCAGCAGCAGGTTGTCGAGAGAGGCGATTACCACACGGATCAACCAGACGCTCCCAACGCTGCAGGCACTGGTGATCTGCGAGACAACTGCCGCACACAGCCCACTTTGAAGCGACGCGAGAGACCCCACGTACCCTCCGCTGGTACGAGGTCTCGAGCTGCGCCTGCTGCTGCACCGCTGCTGCCACGGCAGCGGATGTGCTGTGGATGTCGGGGAGGTAACCTGCTTCGTACTCTCCCGTGGGCTTGTTGTGCTTCCGCAGAGCCGTGATCTTCTCGTTCTTGACCCGCTCCTCTTCGAGCGCCTCTGATAGTGCGTGATCATCCAAGAGCAGAGCACCACAGTTGGGTCCAGTCAACCATGTCCTCACGTTCAGTAGCCGTCCGGTGACGACCTCCGACCTGTTTGCCGCGTACCTTGTGCTCGACGGAGCTCCTCAACGAGCTGCGCGACCTGCTCAGTCAGCTGCGCACTTCGCGCTATCTCACGCTCGTGGAGCGCAGAGAGTGCGACGCCGTTCTGCTGCAACGCTGCGATGATATCGGACTGCTCGGACTGGTCGAGCTTCTTCGCTCGCGAGCCAAAGAGCAAACTCTGGCGCGTCGATTCTCTAGATGATGTCGCGGTGTTCGATGGTAGTGGGTCACGAGTAGGCGCAGCTCTCGGCCGCTGCTTGGCTGGACTCTCATGGAGCGCAGTAGTCCCGGTGTCAGGCGACACGGAAGTGGGTTTACGATGGGATTCGTCACGCGTTGGCCCGACGTCCGCCTCGAGGACGTTGTGGCGCGGCGACGACGCCGGCATTGAGGAGCGCCGGATCCGCATCGCCGGTTCTCGCACTGGTGGATGTGGTGGAGGGCCTGGCGACGCAAAGTGCATCGTAGCCAGTAGGTGCTTGAACTTTGTGTTGTCTTGTGCGCGCGTCCTGTTGCGATGACGTATTCGATGCCAAACAA
>JAASGD010000502.1:0-21211 GCA_023334115.1 Globisporangium megalacanthum
CGGCACGAGCTTCTGGATCGCGCCCGAGGTGCTGCTCGGCAAGGACTACGACGAGCGCGCCGACATCTTCTCGTTCGGCGTCGTGCTGTGCGAGATCGACACGGACGACTACCCGTACTGGAACGAGAAGAACCCTGTGCGCGGGGGCCAGCTGCAGCAGGCCGAGATTCTGCGACAGGTGGCGTCCGGAGCGCTGCGTCCGACGTTCTCAGAGGACTGTCCGAAGGCAATCTTGGACTTGGCAGACAGCTGTTTGCAAGCGGACCCGACGCATCGTCCGACTGCGTCTGAGATTGAGTACGAGCTGCAGCGCATTGTGCGGGATTCGTATTCGAACTCGGAGCCGAGTGGCTCGGAGTCAAGCGGACGCGTAGAGCACTTGTAGGCTGAGCTGGGATCGCGGTGCAACGCGGAACAAGACGGAGGAGGTGGAGCTGTAAGACATATAAAGTTGTTGAGTTTGTAGCTGCTCACCATTTCAGCACGTGTCCAGTGTGTCCAGTGTGAGGAGCTACGATTGAGCTTCTCAGAATCATTCACTCAGCTGGTCGAAAGCAGGCTCATGGATATTGTGCTTCCGCTCGCTCATTCGAACCAAGCACCTCTCGTTGTCCAAGCGATCTGAAGAGGCCGCTGTGCTTTTCGTTCGTTCAGTGCGGTGTCATTCCAACGTCAGAAGCTCAGCATTGTGCGCAGCTTTCGTTGTTTTTCACGAAAATGATAAAAAGTTAAAAAAAAGCGCGATTATTTTCATTTGGTCGTAAGCGCTGTCATGCGGGAAATCGACTTGTGGCTCGCACGCAACCTGCTTTTCTTCACTACCACAATGCATACGAGAGAGCAGGTTCGCGATGACACCTGTTGCGACGCAAATGCTCACGTGTCGATGACTGGCGGCACAAAACACGACCAGTTTGCACCGCATCGATTGGCGCTTGATGCGTTTAATGCGGGGTCGGAGCTTGCCAGCTCTTGGAGCCCTCGACTCGAGCGCTCTCAGTGCGAGTCTCTCTCCAAGCAGATCTTCGCGGCGTCCCTGCTTGCTTCACAAGCGATTCGGACGCATGCAAACGCTGCATGCAAATGGCAGCGATGGCTCCCATTTCATTGATTCTCTCTGACCACACGCTCATGCGCGTGCATGAACTGGAACCATCTCGTGGTGAGGAAGATGGCGGAGGAATCGAGTCTTGGTAAGCCAGTTGCTTGCCTGAACCGTCAAGCAACCTTTTCCATCTGCATCTCGTTAGGCGCACACACACGAGCTCACAGAGCCGTCCTTGGACCTAGTTCGCGGTCGTTGGGACCACGAAAGAAGGTGTCGTTGCGGCACGACATCCCGACCAAAATGTCAGCGAAACTTTGACACGTTTTGTTTTGTTGTTGTGTTTTCGTGCGCGAAAAGAGTCCAGTTGTGCCGACTCTTTTTTGCTTGGTGGTTTGTTTCTTCTGCGGATGGGAGTTGCCAGTCTGTACAAGTGTTTGTATACTTCGCGTCGACTTTTTTCAGCCCACTCCCAGCGCTTTTGCTTTTTGGCAGCAACCACCCCCTGTTTCTCGAGCATTGCGCGACTGCCAACAAACCACACGCACGCACGCGAGCGAGGCGAACGACCGCACACAATGCGCTCGGAGCTGCCGCTGCTGCTGCTGCTGGCGCTAACGCCGCTGGCGCTGGCGCAGCCCCCGGCCCCTGACGCCGCCGAGGACCTCGACGACCGCGTCATCGGCTGGCTCCGCAACTACCTGAACGAAGGCGAGACGCGGCTCTTCGCGAACGACGTCAAGTACATTTGGGGGCTCACGATCGGCTCGACGCTCACGGGCAACTGGAAGGAGCTGCCGTCCGTGTGCGGCGGCCGGCCGTCCATCCAGACGCGCTCGAAGCTCATTCCACCGAACGGCGGCTGTCCGCCAGTCTACACGAACGCCAGCGTCTCGTGCACGTGTCTCGAGGGGTACAACTCGACCGAGTGGCAGTTTAACATCAAGCGCCGACCCGCCGACGCCACGAGCTTCCCGCTGACCCTCAAAGCGGGCGATGTGCTCGAAATTACGTCCGTCATGAGCATCATTGTGCCCGAGAACCTCACGTCCGTGTACGTTTGCGTGTGACAATAGTGATAGAGGGAATGGGGGGGTCCTTGTGGTGGCTGGTGGGGGTCCATCCAGTAATTAACTGATCTCTCCCTCTCTCTATAGGCGCATTGTGGGTATGGACGACCAGCCCAAGCCGCTTACAGTCGTGCCCGCAACGACCGGGTGGAACCCAGACGACATTCTCAAGCCTGCGAAGCTCGTGACGACGAACGCGCAGACTGTGATCAAGACTGTGTACGTGTGTGTTTGTGAATGGCTCTCAAGTGAGGAGCTCTCAATGGACTCACCCGCTCTCTCTCTTTTTCAATCTCTTCCCAGCTACTTGGAGAACATTGAACTCAGCACAGTACTCGACACGACAGAAGACTACATCCCGTTCTCGCTCTCCAGCATGTACGCAGCTGCTCCTGTGAGGTGGTTCAGAGCCCAGCACAGGGCGCTCCGTTGACCCCTGGACGCTGGTTGATTGTGTCTCCACAGTGGACTCCGCAACTGCAACATTACAGAGATGAAGCCGACGTTCCTCAAGGGCGTTGCGCAGCTCAAGTACCTGTACGTCCTGACACTATGAAACCTCTTCTTACGTGATCAACATCCAGACGACGAGGCTCTGGACTGACTCTCTCTCCCTTCCTCACTCTCTCTCCAGTGACCTCTCGGGCAACAAACTCCTTGGCGGTTACAACCGCATCCGAGAGGGCATGTGCACAGGCGTGACGTGTCCACTCATGTCCATGTACGTCAGCACCTGTCTGTCCGTTCTATCTCTCTGTACAAGGGACTCACTTATGGGCTTTCCTCACAGCAACATGACTGGGAACCTCTTCCCATCCATCCCACCCAACCTCTTCTACTTACCAGCGCTCCAGTACCTCTACTTGAAGGGCAACCCGATCACGAACCGCACAGTGAGCACAGGCACGTGGGAAGGCATCAAGCGGCTCACAGTGTTCGAAGTGGACCCGATCGTCGGCGAGCCGTACGACTGTCCGGCAGAGAGCGGGACGTGGCAGACATCGCAGCACGGCGCCCAGTTCTGTGTCGTGTCGGCCAACGCGACAAGCAGCGACGCAGCTGGCGGCGTCCCGCTCACTGCCAGCGACGGGTCGTCGGACAGCAACTCGTACTTGATCTACGTTGTGATTGGCGGCTGCTTCTTGATCGCCGTGCTGCTGTTCGTGGCCGTGCGGCAGCGTCGCAGTCGCTCGGAACGCGGCAAACAGGCGCGCGACCCGCTCTTTGACCACACGCTGTCGTTCGACACGCACTTTACGAACAACGTGCACGTGATCAACGACCCGGTGATCGTCGCGTACCGCATCCCATTCAAGGACATTAAGGTGGCGAACTGCATCAGCAAAGGCGGCTTTGGGCTCGTGTACAGCGGCGTGTACAACCGCCGCCGCGTCGCGATCAAGCGCATTCGGCCCGACCTGAGCGGCGACGTGAAGCACGTTGAGCAGTTTATGAAGGAGATCTGCCTCATGGCGTCGCTCAACCACCCGCGGGTCGTGGAGTTTATCGGCGTCGCGTGGGACACGCTCCGGAATTTGTCGGCGGTCACAGAGTTCATGGACCGTGGCGACCTGCGCGAAGTGCTCCACAGCTTCAAGCTACGTAACTGTCGGCTGACGTGGGAGAATCACAAGACTCGGATCGCACTGCACATCGCGGAAGCGTTGACGTACCTGCACTCGCTCAACCCGAAACTCATCCACCGCGACCTCAAGTCGAAGAACGTGCTCCTGAACGCCGACATGGACGCGAAACTGAGCGACTTTGGCGTTTCGCGCGAGCGCCACTTTGAAGAGACGCACATGACCGCTGGGATCGGCACGAGTTTCTGGATCGCACCCGAAGTGCTGCTCGGCAAGGACTACGACGAGCGCGCCGACATCTTCTCGTTTGGCGTCGTGCTCTCGGAGATCGACACGGACGACTACCCGTACTGGAACGCCAAGAACCCGCCGCAGGGGAAGCAAGAGGAGACGTCGATCTTGCGCATGGTCGCGACTGGCGAGCTCATCCCGGAGTTTACTGAAGACTGTCCAAAGCCGATCCTGGAGCTCGCGATCGCGTGTCTGAGCGTCGACACGGAGCAGCGCCCGACTGCGGCTGAGATTGTGTACGCGCTGCAGCAGATGCTCCGCCCGTCGACCGACGCGCCGCTGTCGCCAGTGTCGTCGTCGTCCATGATGTCGTTATGAGCAGAGCGCACGTCCCCTCTAAGTCATGTGAATGAAACAACGAGTTGAAACGGGAGAAGGAAGGTGTTGGGTAGTGGATGGATGGCTCGTACAGAAGACCAATGGACGCAGGCTTGACGGAGAGGATTCGATTGACGACCTGCGTCTTTAGCACTCACTTGGCTGCTGGCGTTCGAGGCGATCACTTCCATCGGCAGCAGCAGTGAGTGGTATGAATGAGATGCATTACAAGACGTCACGCGGATGAATCGCATAGATCGTCTTTCAAGTTCATTCTGTTCAGCAACTGTGCCAGCCTCGCGTAGACAAAGTTCAGGACATCTCAAGCTGACTATTGACGGCTCTAACGTGATCCCGTGGTCTTGAACCATACTTCACAGCAGCAGCAAGAGAGCTCCTACAACTTAACTACCCAAGCGTCACTTACTACGGCGCGTGCCCAAATCCTTTTCGCCATCCACACTCATTCACGACGCGTTCACTACAAAACTCACACACACACAGAGCACACAACAGGCAATAAACACGTGCAGGTGGGGGGTTGGGATATCCGCTCTATGGTTGGTCCCCAGCATCACAGTCAAAGCGACTTGCAAAGAGGATTGGGAATATAGAGCCATCAATCAGCGGAGCAAGCTTTCCAGCGAGGCGCACGAGGCACCAAGCGGTCCGCTTGCTCAACACCGAGACTTCGCTATTCAACTGTTTGCATCGCTTGTCCCTCACAGAAGGCGCCGCACCGCAAACCCCGCGACAACCCGAAGGTCGCTGCGGAGCAAGCGCGTTGGCAGTCGGGGCGAGATCGCATGGCCCTGGGGCCACCACTGTGAAAAGGTGGCCGCCACAAACCCAGTTGGGAAAAAGGGAGACACATTCACACATGCAAACATACAAACAGACACGGACAGCATAAAGAAGCACACAAGCACAAAATAGAGGTGGTGGTGGTGGTGGCGAAGACACACTGGGAGTGCCGCTTCGAGCGCAAAAGCGAGAATGCAACAACTTCGCCTGAAAGAGCACGCTGTCGAATGGAGCTCTCGACCAGTCGTTTCCCACTGCAACCTGGTTTTCATCACTATTCATCCCTTTTTCTGAAACGACGACGCGATTCAAGAATTAATATTTTCACGTCATCGATTCCTTTCATTCCCCAGTCTTCAGCTCGGCTCGAAGCTGTCGATATGCGACCAGGAACTTGTGTTGCAACAGTCCCAACGAACGCATGAGAGAACGCGAAGATGAAAACGAGTCGAAGGCGCTGTTTGTTGGTGCGGACGTATTAGAAAACTGTTTTACATGTAGAGGGGGTGGTCCACCGAATGCGGGCACTCCAGTAACGACGACGACGTGCTCGAGCTGCTGGACGAGAACATCAGGTCGGCGGCGCACTCGCTCGAAGGGTCCGAGTCCGACACGTTGTTGTCGCCGTACTTGGACACGCCCTGGAGCTGCACGCGCAGCTCGTCCGTGATCAGCGTCTGCTGCTCCAGGAGCGTCGCGAGCTTCAGGTTCTGCGCCTCCAGCTGCGCGTTCTTGCTCGCGAGCGCGTCGTGGTTCTGTTGCAACTCGAGCTAAAAGCACACCACAGTACGTCAGTCTCTCTCTCTCTCGCTCTATCTCGTGCCAACCACAGTGAGAAACAAACAGCACAACGTACAAACGCGGCTTGCATCGCTGCAAACTTGTCTTCCATCGACGTGTCGCGAACTGGAGACGGCGCACAGACGACAGGCAGCGCCGCTGGCGTCGGGCCTGTTGCTGTCGACACCCCGACGCTTGCCGGGTCCATGGAGAACGACACGCCGGCCTGGCTCAACGCGCTCATCCACCGGGCGTTCGTAGACACCATGCCCTCGAGCAAGCTCTTCATCCCCGCGCTCTCTTTCTGCAAGTAGCTCAAGTGCTGGTCGAACACGTTCAGGTCCACGCGCCGCGTCTTTGGCGCACTGTCCACTGGGTCAATGTACACACTTTGCTGCGACCCGTTCGACAGTGTTGTCGGCGCCTCGGAGCGCACCGAGTTCTGGTAAACAAGGGAAGGGAACGACACCAACAGCATACACCCGAGCGTCGTTAGCCGTGAACAGTCAGCCAGTTACCACTGTGCAGCGTAGCGTACGTACTTGAGATGGCGACTTGCGAAGAACGCGTCGTCGTGGCGACAACCCGCTACGGGACAGCAGCTTCGGGATCGGCTCTGCCTGTGACGGCAAGTGCGCGGCACGGGGCGAACCCATCGGCGAGTCCGGCGACAGGTCCATGATCGTGAACCGACCCTTGACCTCGGTCTTCCGGATTCTGAAGCACGAATAACCAGAACGAATGAGATCCCTCCCTTCCCACACCCACACCCCTGCCCACACAGAATCAACAACGTACCTTGGCGGAGGCGGCGTCGGTGTCGACGAGGCCGAGGTCGCAGCTGCGTCCTCGAGCGCGTACTTGTCTTTCACGAAACTTCCGTGGTTGAACTCGTCAAAGTTCGGGATGTCGGTGACTTCAAAGCGACGCGGCGTGCGGTGGCGCCGGCCCGTGATCTTGTTGCTGGCGGCGTTCAAGCGCGTGTTCGCTCGCGTCTCGCTCGTCACGCTCTGGCCGCTCGCAGACGAGCCGCCGATCGACGACGAGGCCGAGATCGTGCGCTCAAGCGTGCCGCGCACTACGCGTTCCAAGTCGCTGCTGCTAAAAAGCTGCGACTGCTGGTGGTGGTAGTAGAGGTAGTTTACATCGTGCGGGTGGTTGAGCTGCTGGCGCTGTTGCTGGTGCTGGAGCGCAGGGCTCGTGGCTTCCGCGCCACCGACGAGCTCGTCCAGCTGGCGCTCAAACGCGACCACGTGCTGCTGGTGGTCGCTGCACCGCGCGTCTCCGGCGCTAAAGGACGCGGCGACGGGGCGGCCGACGCGCACAGAGAGCTTCCAGGGGCTCGTGGACGCGCACAAGGGCATCTGCGCGTCAGTGGCGCCAGCGAGCTGAAGGCTGCGTGGCATGAGCCCTACGGGTGTGGAGACGTGTCTCTGCGTGTGCAGTGGCGTGTTTGTCGAGTCGCACTCTATCTATCTATCCTGTCGGGAGAGGGGAAGCGAAGCGAAGCTAGCGGCGGAGGCTGCGGTTGGTTGGTGCGGGGAAGAGGAGGAGGAGGAGGGCGAGGTGAAGCGCACACGCGCGCACCACTCTGGCGCCGCTCTCGCTCGCTCGCTCTCGCCTCGGGCTCGGTTTCGAGCTTGAGCCTGCGTTTTGCGAAAGTGAGAGGCGCTATGGGCGCAGTAAACGGAAACGCAAAGTACAGTTATTTCGTCTTGGTTTTGGTATGGAGATGGCAGAACGGGCTCAACGGGTCACTTTCTACGGTTTTGCGCGCCACACCAATTTTTACCTAAGAAATGGAAAGTTTGGCGTAGGTTTATCTTTGAAATGGGTTCGCCTCATCCGCTCTTGAGATGATATTGAATTCCATTTTAGTTTGAAAATATGGGTCAGATGGACCCGGGTCGGGTTTGCAGATATTTCAGCGCTAGCCAGGAAGCAGGTGGAAGAGACAGTGGCAGACGAGACATGTGCCACTCCCGAAGTGATGACAGTGATGAAAGCACTGAGTCACGGTACACTTTATTAGACTTGCGTAACGTAAGCACGTATTTGTCGTTCGATAGTGATGAAAGTCAGATCAATCCTTCTCCAAAACCGACTAGCGACAAAACCAAAGGAACTTCAGCCTTCTCGGTGGCGACAGCGACGAAAGCCTTAAAAGGCCAATGGGGCCGTGGCGGGACGTGTACGAGCGCGACTGGCGTGCCTTCGCCACGCGCGCGCTCAGCGACGCGTTCGGGGACGCACCCGCGGCTCATGAGGCACTGACCGTGTCCTCAGACGACCGCGTGTACGTGGCAGCGCTGCTCGGCTCTCTGGGTGTGCGCGACCACGTCCCGCCACAGCCCCCATCTTCACTTTCGTTGTCGTCTACACTCCGATTAGGTGCGGCACGAACGGATGACAGCGGCGCAGACGACACCGCGCCGCTCAACAGCACAGACGCCAGCGTGTCGTATGTATACACGACGCCACAGAAGCGTACGTGACCCGAATGCGGACGAACTGGAGCGATGGCCGAACCGAACTGGACGGGATAGGACTGACTCTTCTCGTGTGCCGGGTGCCACGTGCATGTCCACAAACCCTCAGAGCGACGAGCGTCCTCAGGGCAGTTTTTCCCACAGTTCTCAGCGCAGGACTTTCTTCTCGAACCACGTCGAGAGAGCGCGTCGCAGACGCTTAAGTTGCGCTTCGTAGACGTGTCGCCCATCGCGCCAGTGCACGAGAACGTCGTGAGACAGTACAGTAGCCATGGCGACCAGGAGCTGCTCGCGGACGCCGGGTCGCCTGGGCGTCTGGCATCCTCGTCGCCTTCGGTGACCGGGTCGTTCGAAGTTGCTCTTCTGCGCTCTGGTGACGAAGAGTTCCAGACCCCACGGCCGTCCGCACGCTCTCAGCGCGTCAGAAGCGGCGAGTTGCGCGGGCATCGCAGCGAGGCACTGCGTGACCTCGACGTGTCCATGCACTCGCTCAACCTGAGCGACGACGGCGTCATGATACTTGCCAACAACAACAGAGACGACGACAATGCTGAGGCCCACGACGGACTGCGATCAGAGCGCAGTCGAGGAGCTCCGGCCGCTAAGGACCGAGAAGTGGACGATCAGGTGCTGAAGGTTCTCTACTTTAGCAGCGACAGCGAGGACGAAGCGATGGACTACGAGTTTGGACACGGCGACGAGCGTGACGACAACGACGACAACGACGATGAACGAGGTGAAGCGATGGATCTGACGCACGACGATCCCGACGCCGACGGGTGTGTGGAAGCTACGCGAGAGGCGCTGTCTGTCGAGGCGGTCGAGATCAAAGCCGAGCCCGAGAGCGAAGATGTCGTATTGCTTGGTGTCATGCCGGCGCCAGCGACGCTGAATCCCATTGGTACGACGCTTGAGCGCGCGTTCTCCCACCCGAACGTCGTGAACGCGTCTCGCGAGTCGGTCGACTCGGTCGACTCGAACCCAGGTACGGACGACCGAACCGATTCGTGTAGCGTTGTTTGGAGGGGTGGTGCGCCAATCTGTCGCGGCTCACTAAACCTAAACCTGCGCTTCCCTCTGACCACGTCGACAACCACCAGGGCCAGTGCCGTACCAGCGCCGCCGTCGTGTCTTCCAGACAAGACTGCCGCTCGAGATTGAGTACCGGTACGCCGCGGACCGCCGGCGCCGGAAGCAGTGGCGCAAGAGTCTCCAGCTGAACGGGAACGGGCCGTACCGTGAGCCCGAGTTCCGCGTCGAGCTCGCGCCGTACCAGCGGCGGGCAGTGGTGTGGATGCAGGCGAGAGAGAAGTATCCAAAGCAGCTCGCACCCGGAGCCGAACCGCCGAATCGATACGCTCGCATCACGAACAACGTTCGAGGCGGCATCCTAGCAGACGAGATGGGGCTCGGCAAGACCGTTTGCTGCATTGGTCTGATCTGCGAGTCGCTCAAAGAGAGCCACCAGGAATGCCAGCGACAAGCGGCAGCAGCAGGCACGTCGATCCCACGGATCAAGCCCCCGACGCTGATCATTACGCCGCTTTCGATCCTGGGTCAGTGGGCCACTGAGCTGCGCCAGAAGACGAACCTGAGCGTGATCACGTACCACGGCAGCTCACGGAAGACGTACCGCACAGCGATGGAGTTCATGGGAGCCGACGTTGTCCTCTCCACCTACGACACGCTGCGGCTAAAGGAGTGCAAAGTCGGTCGAAGTACTAACCGGATCGACGGCGACGACGGTGACGACGACACTGAGAACGACCCGAATGTCCGAAGTGGTGCTCGTGCTGGCGGCCAGTCGACGGACGAGCACAGCGAGTGGCGGACGATACTGCGCAACACAGCGCAGGACAAGCGGTCGTTCGTGGGCTCGAAGCTGCACCAGCTGTCGTGGCATCGCGTGATTCTCGACGAGAGCCATCTCATCACGAACGCGTCGAGCGCGCGTGCGCGAGCCGCGTACTCGCTCCAGAGCAAGCGCCGGTGGTGCGTAACCGGGACGCCGATCCAGAACAGCTCGCGCGACCTCGTGTCGCTCGTCGCGTTCTTGGGAATCGTGCACGACACGGACGCAGAGCTGCACGAGCTCTTGCCGCACGTGATGCTGCGGCGGCTCAAAGCCACAGTCGACAGCGTGTCGCGCGAGCCGATTCTGGCGCTCCCTGCGAAGATTGAAGAGCGCGTCGAGCTCTTGTTCGCGAGTGAGCTCGAGGAAGCGTTCTACGCACTGCTGCACCGGTCGACGCGGAAGCAGATCCTGCAGTACTTGCTTCAAGGCCGCGATGCGCCGCCGCAGTTCATGCACGTGTTCGAGCTGCTGCTGCGGCTGCGGCAGACGTGCAACTCGTTCGCGCTCGTGACGTCGGACCCGGTCGCAGAAGTCAGAGGCGCCGGCACGCTCTTACTCGCAGAGGCGAGCGCGTCCATGACGCCTGGCTCCAAGAACGCCCGGCTGCTCGAGCGCGTGGAAGCGCGGTACGGTCCTTCCCACATGCGAGGAGCTGCGACCGCCCCGCTCCCACCGTCCACGAAGTTGAGCGCCCTCGTGGCGCATCTGAAGGCCGTGCGTGCGAAGAACGAGAAGGCGCTCGTGATCTCGCAGTGGACCGGCTTCCTGGACCTCGTGGGCGAGAGCCTCGCGAGCCACAACGCGTCCGAGGCACTGGCAGCTGGACGCACCATTGCGTTCGGGAAGCTGGACGGCCGCATGTCGGCACGCGAGCGGGACCAGACGGTCGCGTGGTTCCAGCAGGACCAGCGGCTCGACGTGCTGCTCATCTCGCTCCGCACTGGCGGCATGGGGCTCACACTCACGGCGGCGTCGCACGTGTTCATCATGGAGCCGAGCTGGAATCCAAGCGTCGAAAGCCAGGCGGTCGATCGCGCGCACCGCTTTGGGCAAACGCGGCCTGTGCGCGTCGTGCGCTTCATCATGAAGCACACGATCGAAGAGCGCGTCGTGGAGCTGCAGCAGAAGAAGCGCGCGCTCGCGACGCGGCTGCTTGGAGATGCCACGAGCGGCGCTGCGCCGGACGCAGGGCTGCTGGAGGAGACGCGCTTGACGCGGGCGGAGCTGCGGCAGCTGTTCACGCAGGGCCCGTTGGCGGACGAGGGCGACGACCTGTGATATGTGATACTGTAGTAGTGTATGGATGTGGTACTGAAGTGACGTGTTGACTCATGTTGAGTCGAAAGTTGAGCAACAGTGCGTCACGACATGTCCCACCAATCACAGCACCGGAACGATCACTCTGCGAGAGTTCCGCAAGCAAAAATCACAGTGTATTATTCTGCTCAATTGTTTTACGAAAAGATGTACGTCGCTTGCTTCTGAGCCGTCGCGACATATTACGTTGCATAGGAGATCTTCTCGTCCACTCCGCTTCAACTTCACGTGAGCAGTTTCCCTCCACGCATTCATTCACTTGCGAATTTGCGCACAAGAGCAAGAGACTGACGGTCGCCCCCAAGAGCTTCGTTCCTGTACTGAGAGAGGCGACAGGACACCATGCGCTTGAGCCCACGAGAAGAAGAGCATTTGCTGCTGCACACAGCTGGCGCACTGGCGCAGAAGCGACTCGCGCGCGGACTGCGTCTCAACTACACGGAGGCCGTCGCCCTGCTCGCTACGCAGGCAGGTGCCTTTGCAGCTGCCACCTGCCACTTGATAGTGATACTTATACAGTAGCTCACACGCACCATTCCAACAGGTCCTGGAGCTCATTCGCGACGGCCGCTCGGTCGCAGAGCTCATGACGATTGGCGCACAGATGCTGGGAAAGTGCGTAGCTGCACGTGACAAACTGAAACGTGTGCTAAAGCTGACGACGTGCGCATCACTCTCTCTCCCTTGTAGACGCCAAGTGATGGACGGCGTCGCGTCGATGCTGGACGAAGTGCAGGTCGAGGGCACGTTCCCAGACGGCACGAAGCTCGTGACGATCCACCACCCGATCGCAAACCTCGACGGCGACCTCACGCTCGCGCTCTACGGCTCGTTTCTGCCTGTGCCGTCGCTCGACCAGTTTGCGCCGCCAGTGACAGACGCGCTCGCAGTAGTAGTCCACGCGCCGGGCGAAGTGCTCACGCCGGACGAAGATCTGGTGCTGAACGTGAACCGCCCACCACGGGCGCTTCAGATCACAAACCTCACCGACCGGCCGATCCAAGTCGGCAGCCACTACCACCTCATTGAGACGAACCCGTACCTCGAGATGGACCGAGCGCTCGCGTACGGCCATCGCCTCAACATCCCGTCCGGCACAGCGGTGCGCTTTGAGCCAGGCGACCAGAAGACGGTCTCGATCGTGCCGATTGGCGGCCGCCAAGTCATCACTGGCGGCAACAACCTCGCAACTGGCAAAGTCGACGCTGCGAACGTCGACGCGATCGTAGCGCGCGCAGTCGCTCAGGGCTTCCACCACAAGCCGCTGGACGCTGCGTTGCTGCCTGCGAACGCACGGCTGCCCGCGTTCCACGTGTGCACAATGCCGCGCAGTGTCTACGCGCAGACGTTTGGGCCGACGACTGGCGACGTTGTGCGGCTCGGGAACATGGCGCTCTGTGTCGCAGTCGAGCGGGACCTGACAGTGTACGGCGACGAGTGCAAGTTTGGCGGCGGCAAAGTGCTGCGGGAAGGCATGGGGCAAGCGTCCGGTGTCGGCGCTGCTGACGTGCTCGACACGATCATCACGAACGCGCTCATTGTCGACTACACGGGCATCTACAAGGCCGACATTGGGCTCAAAGACGGACTCATTGCAGGCATTGGCAAGGGCGGGAACCCGGACGTGATGGACGGCGTGATGGCGACCATGGTGGTCGGCGTGAACACGGAAGTGATTGCTGGCGAAGGGCTGATCGTCACGGCCGGCGGCTTTGACGCGCACGTGCACTTTATCTGCCCGCAGCTGTGCACGGAGGCGCTCGCGAGCGGCCTCACGACGCTCGTGGGTGGTGGCACCGGGCCTGCGACGGGCACGAACGCGACGACGTGCACACCCGGGCCGAACCACATGAAGCTGATGCTGCAAGCGACCGACGGGATCCCCATGAACATTGGGCTCACGGGCAAGGGCAACACGTCGATGCCCGAGGGGCTCCAGGACACGATCGACGCTGGCGCGGTTGGCCTGAAGCTCCACGAAGACTGGGGCACGACTCCAGCCGCGATCGACAATTGCCTCAACGTTGCGGAAGCAAACGACATCCAGGTCACGATTCACACAGATACGCTGAACGAGTCGTGTTGTGTGGAGCACACGATCGCAGCGTTCAAGGACCGCACGATCCACACGTACCACAGCGAAGGGGCCGGCGGCGGCCACGCTCCCGACATTGTCACGGTGTGCGGCGAGCTCAATGTGCTGCCGTCGTCGACGAACCCGACGCGTCCGTACACGCGCAACACGATCGACGAGCACGTCGACATGCTGGTGCGTTGGTGTCGTTAGGCTGTCGATGACGCTGTCGTTCTCTGAGCTGACGCGAGCCTCTGTCGTTATTGTTGTTGTCGGCCTTGTCGTGCAGATGGTGTGTCACCACCTGGACAAGAGCATTGCTGAAGACGTGGCGTTCGCTGAGTCGCGTATCCGTGGCGAGACGATCGCAGCAGAAGACTTGCTGCACGACATGGGCGCGATCAGCATCATCTCGTCGGACTCGCAGGCCATGGGCCGCATTGGCGAGGTCATCACGCGTACGTGGCAGACTGCCGACAAGATGAAGAAGCTGAATGGGCTGCTCCCAGAAGACGCGCACTCGACGCACCAGCGCGACAACTTCCGCGTGAAGCGGTACGTGGCCAAGTACACGATCAACCCAGCGATTGCGCACGGAATGGCGCACTTGATTGGGTCGGTCGAGCCGACAAAGCTCGCGGACCTCGTGCTGTGGAAGCCGAGCTTCTTTGGTTCGAAGCCAGAGATGGTGATCAAGGGCGGCGCGATCGCGTACGCGCAGATGGGCGACCCGAACGCGTCGATCCCGACCCCGCAGCCGGTGAAGATGCGGCCGATGTTTGGCGCGTTCGGCAGCGCTGTCGGGGGCACGTCGGTCGCGTTTGTGAGCCGAAGCTGCGTCGAGAAGCGAGTGGCGTACAGCTACGGCTTGCAGAAGCGCGTGGAGGCGGTGCAGCGCTGTCGCGGCCTCACGAAGAAGGACATGAAGCTCAACGACGCGCTGCCCAAGATCACGGTCGACCCCGAGACGTACAAGGTGCACGCAGACGGGAAGCTGCTCACGTGCGCACCAGCGAGCGAACTCCCGCTCGCACAGACGTACTTTCTCTTCTAGGTGAAGGAACGAGGTGAAGGAACGAAGTGTGGTGACGATTCGAGTAAGACAAGATCAGGATGGAGGGAGGGAGGTCAGTGGCGTGTATAGCAACGATTACTGTGGCTGAACGAAGGTCTGGCGTGGTAGGACCAGGACGGATGGTCATGGATTGGGTTGTGGTCGAACAGTGTCCAGGTGGTGGTGCGCTGGAACTGGGGACGAAGGTCTGAGGTCAAGTCATTCGATCACGAGCCGCAGGTGTTTCAGGAGGGCAAGCGAGCAGCTCCGGAGCTGTTTGCTTTTGTGTGTGTTTTGGTCGCACTCGTGTGGTCTCTCGATCGCATCTCATTCTTGTATGTGGGCATGAAAAAGCAGGTCGATCGCTCGCTCCTTGAAGCGGTGCTGCTGTTATGGTGTCTTGAAGACAAGTGCCATGTGTCAGTCGGGCTCTTTTGACTGGTTAATTGGTGGCGGGAACGGAATCGGTGGCGCGTCCTGGATCTTTTGCTGGGCACATGCGCTTCTGGGATTCAAGCGAGCGAGAGAGAGAGAATCGAGACTCGAGACACATCACACGACCACTCGTGAGCTGCTGACACAGTAAGTTTGATCGCAGCGCGCAGCCCATTGCAGCTCGCACACCTCAACGAGAGTCCAGAACGTAACGCAGCCACATTATTATCCCGCATCTCATTCTCTTTTTGCCAATCCAACCTGCAGTCGGTGGCAGCAGCGCGACCAAACAATAACAAACAACGTTTTCATTCGGCATTTCTGTCGCGTCCTCCGTCGCCTGCTCGCCAGTCTCGCTCCTGTCGCGCCGCCGCCGTCACATCTCGCATCTCACCGCTCGCTCGCCGTGCCCACTCGCCGTCCGCTGCCGCCAGCCGCCAGGCGCGTCCGAGAGCGACGGCGCCGCCTTCGCCCGACCCCCTAGCGCTGCTCGCGAGCCCGCGCGCCAGCTTCGTGCTCATGCAAGAGCCCGAGACGCGGCGCTCGTCGTCGCCATTGTCGGGCGGCGCTGGCTTCACGCGCTCGCGCTCGCACTCGGCCAGCGCGCCGCCTGCAAAAGACAATCGCGACGTCCCGCCGCTATTGCCGCGCGAGTCGCTCGGCTCGCGTCTCGGGAACGCGTGGAAGCGGCTTTTCTGGCGGCGCAAGGACACGACCGCGCAGTCGCACTACAGCAACAGCTCGTTCGTCGGCCAAGCGCAAACCACGACCACGAGCCTCGTCGGTGCGTCAGCGACTGCGACTGCCGCTGGACGAAACGCCAGTAGCCAGCACAACGCGTCGGGCTTCCGGCTCTCAATGGTCTCGGCGTGGAACGACATGAGCGGCAAGTCGGCCGAGCAGCTCGTGGCGGAGAAAGTGCTGAAAGCGCAAGTCGCGCACTACTCGACGATGCGCGTACACATGAAGCGCGTGCAGCTCTGTCTCGAGCAGGAGAAGCGCAACAAGTTCTACAAGGAGCTGCTCGTCTACCTCGTCTTCCTCGTCGTCATTCTCTGCGCACTCCTCTCGCTCCCGATCCACTTCCCGTACGAGCAAAATGCTGCATTGAAAGACCTGTTTTTTGACGAAGAGTTCCCGAACGTGAGCATAAAAAAGACATTCGACGACGTGATGGTCGAGAGCGAGCTCTGGCAGTGGGTCGACGGGCCACTCCTTGCGGGCTTTTACGACCCGCCGATCCGCAACAGCCGCCGCCTCGGCAGCGTCATGCTGCGCACAGGCAAAGTACGCGCGGAGCTCTGTCGCGACCGCAACGGCCCGAACGACTTTGTGCTCTTTGACGGCGAAGTGTGCTTCCCGGAATTTACCGCGCACAAAGAAGATACCGCGCCGTTCGGTGGTAGTAGTAGTAATCTTCCCGACCAGCTCCAGTACACGTGGACCCCGAAGCTCGGCCGCCTCCTTCGCTCGCAGACGTTCAATCCGAGCTTACTGAGCCATGAAATGGACTATGGCCACGGCGGCTTTGCTGTCTACCTCCCACGCGACAATGTGACTGCTGCAGAAGCGCTTGTCGCGCAGCTCAAGACGGACTTTCTCTCGGACGGCACGCGGTACTTTGCTGCGAACTTTGCGTACTACAACCCGCGGTCGACGATCTTCACGCACGTCCAAGCGCTCTTTGAAATGTCCGACACGGACTACATGGAGACGACGTCGCGTGTCAAGAGCTTCCGCATCCTCGCGAGCCACCGCGACGCGTACGCGTTCCTGCGCGACAATGCGTTCGTGCTCGTGCTCTGTCTCGCGACGCTCGGGCTCTTGTTCCGCGAGCTCTCGGACCTCCGCGAGTACGGGCTCCGCAAGTACGTCCACTCGCTCTGGAACCTCCTCGACGTCTTCCAGCTCGTGCTGCTCATTATCTTTATGACCCACTGGGTCACGTACCTCGTGCGGTCCGAGAACCTCCGCGAAGACCTCCACCGCGTCGTGCTCATGGACTGTTCGGGGCCGGCGAGCGACCAGAAAGCGGCCGCCGACTGCTACGTGGACATTGAACCGCTCGCGTGGAGCTTCTCAGCTATCACGAACATTGCCGCGGCGCTCGCGCTCGTGTCGATCGCCATCATCTTCAAGTACCTCCGGCTCAACTCGCGGCTGAATCTGCTCTGGCGCACGCTCCGGTTCGCAGCGAAAGACCTGCTCGCGTTCGTTGCGATCTTCTTTGTCATGTTTGTCGGCTTTGCGATCATGGGCTTCCTCACGTTTGGGAGTGCGACGCGGCAGTACCACTCGATCTCAGTCTCACTCACGTCGTGTTTCCAGATGCTCTTGGGCGCGTTCGACTACAACCAGATCTACAACGCGAACCCCGCGATGGCGGGCGTCTTCTTCTTCAGCTTTATGATCTGCATCTACCTCATCTGCGTCAACATGTTCATTGCGATCATGAGCGAGTACTACTCGCACGCGCAGAACGAGAAGAAGGACCGCGAAGCGAACAAGCGCAGTCTCCTCAGCTCGACCGGTGGCGCCGACAGTGGTGGCGCGGCTGGGAGCGACACACCGCCCAAGAGCAGTGGCGCCAGCAGCAGTCTCCCAGGCGACAATGACGAGTCGCTCATGGACGTCGAGTACGACTTGGCCAAGCAAGTGAAGAACTACGTGCGTGGACAGCGCGTGTTCGTGAAGCTCCCGCCAAAGAAAGACGCGTCGAGTGCGTTCGTGACTGAGCAGCTGCTGCTCTGCGGCTACCAGCGCGTACTGCTGATCGACTACAAGTACCTCATGGCCGAGCGTCGGCGGCTGCGCGGCAAGTTCCGCTCGTGGGTGCACACTGTGATGTGGTGTCTCTGGATCAAGCGCAAAGCCGACCCGGACGCGACAATGGAGGTCGAGCACAAGCTCGTCGTGGACAAGCGTCGTCGGGCCCTCTCGACCGACTCGTACGCTGACTTGGTCGAGTTCCCAGTCACGTACCTCCCGATCGCGTCGACAGCAGCCGACACTGTCGCGATTCTCAAGCGCACACGACGTGGGATGCACATTGAAATGGACGATGGGTCGCTCACGAAGGACCAGATCACGCTCGAAGTGCTCGGTGGGCAGAATGAGTACATTCCGCCCCACTATACGCGCCAAGCCCCGCCAACGACGATGGCGACTCCTGGACGCCAGCAGAGCGACCATGGCGGCGACGACACGCTCGAAGTGCGCATCAGTGAGATCAGTACGGGTGGTGGCGACAGCAGTGGCGACAAGCCGTTCTTTGGCTTCCGACACGTGCACGCGGGCATTGGCGGGCCCGAGCACATCCGGTGCTGTCGCGTGCTCTACAATGGCGACACGCTGCTGAACGGCATGGAAGAGTGTCTGCTGCCGCGTCGGACGTGGGCGCAGTACTTTGTCGGCCACGTCTTTTGGAGCCACGTACGGCAGTTGGTGAGCTTCAAGAAGAAGAAGAAGAAAGCGAGTCGGCTCGTGACAGACGCAGACGTGGACAAGCTCATCAAAGAGAGCTTCGCGGCGCCAGGACGCGGCATCTCGTGCCGCTTTGACGAGCTCGTGCGCAACTTCCGCATGTTCATCGCCAAGAAGGTGCACAAGCGCAACATCCGCGTCACGAACATTGACGACCGGATCTACCAAGAGGTCATCACGTTCCTCGAGCGGTTCCCGTCTGCGCTCACGCCGCTCGACAAGCGCGAGCTTGAAGGGTACAAGTACACGCCCCAGCCGGTGGACACACGGAGCGTCCGCTTGCCCAACTCGATCAACTTGCTGAGCGAACTGCTGTCGCAGAACGCGCACGAAGTGTGGGCCGTCGGCCGCATCCAGCAGGGCTGGCGGTGGGGTCCTCAACGCGACAACGACGAGCTCTTGCACCCTGACCTCGTGCCGTACGAAGACCTCACGGAGCAAGACAAGCAGTACGACCGCGACACGTCCATGTCGACGCTCAAAGTCATCACTGCGCTCGGGTACATTCTCGAGCCGCCCAGCACAGCTGAAGAGATTGGAATCGAGTTTGGCGAACCCGCGCTCGAAGAGGGCGGGACGTACGAGCCCAAGCCGATCCCGACTGGCGACGTCAAGGTGCCGGGCTACCTCCGGTCTGTGATTGAGCTGCTGGCCGAGAACACGCACGAGGTGTGGGCCAAGATGCGCATGGAGCAAGGGTGGAAGTACGGCCCCCGACGCAACGACGACAAGAAGGAGCACAACGGGCTCGTGCCGTACATGTACTTGACCCACGACGAGAAGCAGATGGACCGGAACACAGCGATGCAGACTGTGAAAGTCATCCTCCGGTGCGGCTTTGTGTTCAACCACCGCGACCAGCTGTCGTCGTCGCGGCGGCCGCGCAAGAAGCAGTCGGGGCAGATCAAAGCGTTCGGCCGGAACGAGAACCCCGAAGCGAAGAACGTCGGCGACGCGGTCTCGCTCGCACGTGGCACTGCCCGCGCCAAGCGCGCGTTTCTCAAGAAGAACAACTCGACGCGCGCGTTCACGAACCGCACGTCGTCGTCGATCGGCGGCGGCGGCGGCAGCTCGTTCCGCTCGTCGGCGTCGTTCGAGAGCACACACGGCGGCGCGCCAGAGCGGAACTTGCTGAGCTACGCGTCGTCGTCGTCGTCGTTCATGGACGCGGAGCCGCTCGCCCCAGCGATTGAGTCGTCGCAGGCGTCGTCGCACTCGTCACAGGGCGACGACACTGGCGAGGCGACCACTGTCACGTCACGCACATCGTTAACGACGACGCACGAAGAGAGCAAAGCCGAGTGAGGAGACTCGCAGGCATCAGCGCGTTGGTCCGCACTCGCCATCGTACACTACAGTAGAGAGCAACACGACGCTGCATTCGTTTCATCCTGACCCCTGCTGCGCCGACAGTGTGTGCCGTACCATTCACTGTTCGCGTTGCAGACACGTGTAGAGCGACGCGAGGATGAGCGGCGACCGCTTCGCTGCGCGCATGTACTCGTCCTTGGTCACCTCGCCGTCCTCATCGCTGTCCTCGTCCTCGAGCGTGCGCACGACGTCCATCATGTTCTGCCCAAAGTGGCCAAAACCCGCGCAGATGGCGGTCGAGAGCTCGCCGCGCGTCAAGAGCCCGTCGCCGTCCACGTCGTAGAGCTCAAAGTAGTACCGCGCCTTCGAATCCACGTCGTTCTCGGCTGTGAGCGCACTCTGGAGCGCCACCGCCATGTCCTGCGACAGCTCGCCACCCGACACGTGCGCGACGTAGTTCTCCATGAGTGCTGCAATAGCGACACAAACACACGCGACAGCCGACACGGAGTTCCCAGTCATCAGTGCAGGAGATGCTATGGAACGACACAACCCCACCACGAGCTCCACCCGCCCACACGCACACGCTCGTCGCCCCCGTCGTCCTGGTCGCTCCGGACTCTCCCCCGCTCCTCCGCCGTCCAGCGTCGCAAGCGGCGGCGCCGATGGCGTCCCCACTTTCTTCTCACGCGGGGCCGCGACGTACGCCAGCAAGATGCCCTGCACGAGCGCTTCGTCCTCGAACGCATTGCTGCTGCTCACTGGCGGCCCGAGACAGTCGACGAGGATCGCGTGAAAGTCGGCGACTGGGATCGTCGGCGACTGCACGCTGTCGGCTTCTCCGCCGCTGCTTCTCTGCTGCTCGCTGAGAATCCCGACCGACAGTGTCGATGGCGCGAGCACATGGATACTACTGCGTCTGTGCGAACGAACCGCGACCGAGTGCACGTAGTCGACCATGCGACGATGGAGGAGCAAGAGCTTCGTCCAGTTCACCTTCTTGTGCTCAATGAAAGCGCGTACCGTGTCGCGCACGTGTGCTTCGTTCGCGTACCGTCGTGACGGGACCGGTCGACTCACCATGTCGAGCAAGTGGGGCTCTGCGACTGACGCCGCGACGAACTCGTCCTCTTTCATTGTCGGCTGCAGTTCGTCGCGGAGCTCGACGCGCACAAAGTACTCGTCCACGCACCGCATGAGCTCTTGGTACAGCTGCCGGTCGCCCTGAAAGAGTCCGAGCAGGTCTGAGATCGCGATAGTCTCCTTCCCATCGCCTGACGCGTCGTTCGTGTAGATCTCAAA